>CM033682.1:10108300-10334361 GCA_019514585.1 Dendrobium officinale
TGCTGCTGCATGAGCTTTTGCGAGTTAGGTCCCACTATCATCGCGGTTTCTCATTATGACTTTAGCATACAGCGAGAACTCCGAGACATTCACGTAGTTCCCAAGCCAATTAAAGAACCGTATCATATTTCGTGCACCAACGTTCATTTTTATAGAGCAACTCAAGCGCACAGCCCCGTTATCTGCTTTCTAGCGGGGGGTGGGGGGGGGGGGGGGGGGGGGGGGGGGGTTGTATGGTTTGTTGCCTACGTGCTGCTCGTTTTATAGCAAGTCGAGTGGATGTCGGTTCGAACTTGAGCTCGATAAATCCAACAAAGCTTGAAATTCTACTTGAGCTCAACTCAATAGCTAGATAAATTCGACGCTAGAGCTTTTTAATGAGTCAAGCTTGAGTCGGCTCCCGAGTTGGCTTGACTCGATTGCACCTCTTAGACCGTTTGGTTGATATGTAAAACTTCCAAACAATAGATCGGGGCGAGCTATATTGATTATTTTTTAATTTTAAATACATAGGATGGTAGAGTTCCGGTGACAAATATTTTAGGGAGAGTCACATTAGACGTTTGGTCACATAAAATGTCGACTTTCTGATGATCCAGTTAGAAAGTAGATGCATTAGATTTGATCTATATTGTTAAGAAAGTTAGAATGTAGATCTACAAAAACTTTGTTATAAAGTATTATTATAAAGTATTAGAAATGATTTTTTTATTAATTATTGATAGGGCATAATATATAGAGAAAAAAAAATGCTATCCAATGGGATAAAAATTTGATGAAGATGTTTGTTATATAAATTAAATCACGTTGATGATTGATATATTTTTTAATCGTTGTCATTGCCAGCAGCTTATGCGACCGTGGACTGGTGGGAACTAATTATTGTAGCGTTAGGTAGACTACTGGCCGTTCATTCTCATGTTCTTTTTTTTTATTGTATTTCCTTTTATTTTTATATACAGAAATAATAAAACTCAACGTATAAAATATAAAAAATCAATAAAATAAATAATAAATGAATACGCTAAAGTCCTCGTATTTGCCTGCCCTTCCACCCACCAAATCTATAGACAAAAAAATCACCTTCTGGCTGCCATTAGACTTCTAAGTTCCTTCTTCAATCCTATCCTTTTTCTTTCTCTTTTTCCTCTCTTCATTTCTCTTCCAACTTTCTTCTTCTTCTTCTTCTTCTTCAAACCAACGTCATGTCTGGTGATAATAAAGAATTCTTTCATTATGAAAGCTTTTTTGATCATAATTACCCATTCTTCTCTCAGCACTCTGGCGGAGGCTCCGGCGATCCTCAAGGTTTTGAGGCTCCACCGCTACCTTATGGAGGTTTCACAGAATACTTGCAGAGCTCTGCCGACTATGGCATGCTTTCAAAAGCCTTCGACTTGTCTTTCTCAACAAAGGAAGAAGCTTTCGGAGTACCAGCACTCGGTAAAGAAAGTGAAGATGCAGTGATAGCCGGCGTTAGTACAAATGAGAACAGTTCTGTTATGGCCGGCGTGGGGGTTATGTCAGTGACGGCTAACTCCTCGCCGTCTTCTTCCTCGGTTGAGGTCGCCGGAGAAGAAGACTACGGCGCCTGTGAAAAGGATAGGAAAAAGAATGAAGAAGCTGGTGAGAAGAAGAAAATGGTGGGAGAAAAGGATAAGAATATGTAGGTTTCCTTATCATCCTTTTCGCAAAATCCTTTGTTTTTTAATGATATAGCTGAATTTAATTTCTCTTCCTACTTTTTAAGGTTTGTTACCTTTCCTAAAAGAATAGGCTAGCGAACTAACTATCTAGAACCCTTTCTAAAGCTAGGGTTTCCTCTATATACAAAGAAGATCTATATAGATCTACTTCTTTGATTAAGTTGAACTTCTTTATTTAGCATTATAGATTCAACAACTTCAAAGATCTGGATTTCTTCAACTCTTAATTAACTAACCTTTTCTCTGTAGCAAGCTAGATCTATTATCATTTCCTTCTTTCTTATCTAAGTGAAAATTTTTTGTTTTAATTTCTTCAAACTCACAGAACCAAGCAAAAGAAGAAGGGAGAGAAGAGGCAAAGAGAACCCCGCTTCGCTTTCATGACAAAGAGTGAAGTCGATCACCTTGAAGATGGTTATAGATGGAGGAAATACGGTCAAAAGGCCGTCAAGAACAGCAATTATCCAAGGTAGATATTTCAAATCATATCATACACATATAATATATAACATAAATCAAATATTAAATAATATGTTACAGGAGCTACTATCGCTGCACAACGCAGAAGTGCACGGTGAAGAAGAGAGTGGAGAGATCTCATCAAGACCCTTCGATCGTGATTACAACTTATGAAGGTCAGCATACTCATCACTGTCCTGCAAATGTTCGAGGAAGCTCTCACCTGCTCGCTAACCAGTCTTCTGCCATGGCGATGCCGAGCTTCAGAGCCGAATTGTTCGGCCGGCAACTCACACAACTGGGGTTGGCTAATCCGTCGGCGAGCTCCGGATATGGTTTTCTGCAGAACCTAGCGGCTCCTTCACAGCAGCTTCAGATATCTAACTATGGAGCTCTTCTGCAAGATATCATGCCATCGTTTGTTAAAAAGCAGTCAGCCATGAAGATGATGCATGTGTGTTCTAACGTATAAATGGGCGAGCTATATGTATAACTCGCAAGTTTAGATTCTATTACTACAGTTGAGGTATATATATTCTCCTGCTTATCTTAAGAAATCTGTATCAATTTCTAGTTTTCGAGACAATTCATCAGTAGAGGAAGCTGAAATCTATAAATGTTTTTTTGTTTTTTTGTTGTTGAGAATTTTAAGAAGAATCAAACTTGAGTTAGTGTTCTAGTTCTGATTTAATTACTAACAGTAATCCCTATTAATTAGAGACAAATTTAAAAAGGAACTTTATGTAGACTGAATGAATAACAATAAAGAAAGAAAAAAAAAGATAGCTAGTCTTTAATAGGAGTATTCATTAGTAAAAGAATTATCAATTCATTTCTAATTAGCTTCTCGCAAATTATCTATTCTAATTAACTGATCAATATAAGAACTAATCATCTCATAACTCATTAACTATCCTTTCAAGATCCCAATGATAGAAATATCATTGCAATCATTCTTAATTTTTTCCTCTTTTCAAATTTCTATCCTTACAAGATCATGATCATGCATTGTTCTTAGATGAACTGGTAGATATATATGTGAATATTTTTTATTAATGTTTAAATATTTCTTCAGAACAAGTTGAATTCTCCTAATGATAGAAATTTTTTTGTAGAGCAACTTGGCTTTTGATCATGATTTAAAACGAGATCAATCCCAATATCAGTTTGTAGGAACTCCTATCATATAATTTCTACCAGGAATTCCATAAGACCTTATAGCACTTTGTTCCCTTTTATACAGTTCGAATTCTATGTTCTTTTTGTTTAAATATAAAGGATTTTTATTGCAATCTCTTAATTCAGTCTAAATTTATCTGTATTATTCTATGTTCATATAGCAATACTGATACATAAAACTTACTGAAATAAAAGTTAACAGAGAATGAAATTTAAAAGATGCTATTTCGGCTATGGATGATCTGTGCATGTGTGCAGAAGAGTTTGCCATATTCTACTATCCTTCTCCCACTTTTCTTTATACGATTCTGCCGACAAGCGTGAGAATTCTGAGCTTGGGAGGCTAATTTCATTAACTTTTTTCTTCTTATCATACTGTGTACACCAGTTATAATGCATGAGTATCATGTGAAACATACCTTGGAAGGCCAAAATCATTGTCATATAATATACTTTTCATCACCATTAACTTGTTTTATTTCCTTTCCAACACATTTTTCACACATATTCCAGCACTTATTCTTTTTCAAAGTTAAGTGATTGATGTGAAATGATAGGTTGGTAACTTGCTTCCGGGCCTTTCCTACTGTGTAAACATGCTTAAATTGAGGAATTTGAGTCCTAATAGGACTCTACTTGTTTTTTTTTTGTTCTTTTGATTAAAGACGACGTGCCTTGAAGCTTTATTCTTTTGGGTTTGTCGTCCTTGTATTGGCTATTTGGCTAGCTAGCGTTATTGTTTCCTGAATCGTGTTGCTGTGTAAAAAATCTTTCACATCCTCTATGCAACAGTAGGAAGAGCTTTGGTTCTCTATATGACCGAATGGTTGTGAGGACTGAGGAGTTCCTTCTTGTTAATTTCACTGTTTGTCGGTAAATGATTCATAGAAATAATTTAAGGATTTTCAGAGGGATTCCAATGAATCTGGCAAAGGATGTCAGAGGCCAGGAAAAATTATATAAAGTATATAGCTATAATCCTTCCACGATTGTATGCCTAAAGGGGACAAATTTTTAAAGCTGGAACTTCTATTATATGATGTTATTTTTTAGTCCAAGTTGTACAAGTTGAAAGTCAGCGAAATATAGATAAGGAATCCAAAATTCTTTTGATGATCTCTCTATGATTGTGATGCCCATAGGATTTGGATTTCTCCCCCTTGTAGCTAGTTTTTTTATCTTAGTTGAATTTTTTACTAATATTTTAATCCTTAGCCATAAAATAGAAGAGTTGAGAGGCTAACTTAATCGTCCAATGAGAAAACTCGATAAATGGCTCGTGAGCTGAGTTTGGTGAGTGAATCTGTCAAGTTTCAGCCAACCTTGACTCGAGTACAAAGTTATTAAAAATGTTTTAATATTTTTCATATCTCACTTTTACACATTAAGTGATTCTTTACCATTTTTCCTATAGTTTTCATTCTTTTTTTAACATTATATTATAATAATTATTTAAATCATAATCATTTTCTCTCTTTCATAATAAGCGAGCTGGTTCGTGAGCAAGCTCGAACTCGAGCTCAATTAATTAATGAAGCATAAGCGCAAGGGAGGAGAAGTATAACTATATAAAAATTGATATTGGTAGAATTCAAATACCAAAATTTGAAATTAATTTTTAAAGATATTTATCATCTAAATTACTCAGACACCCACATAAAGATATGCTTCAATAAAAAATTTAATCATCTAGTGTTTGTATTTTTTTTATCTCTATCCTCAAAACAATGGATATAAAAGTGTTTACTCAAATTTAAAGAAAAAAATTATATATAGTACATAAAAATATATTTTTAATTTGATGATAAATATTATAATATGGTGATTGTATTTCAAAATATTTTCTATTTAATTGGATATTTTAAAAAAAAATTCATTTGACGAGAATGATTCGTACACTTGTTAGAAAAAATTATCATGCTATGAAGAGCCGCACAACGTGGCGGATGATGTATCAGAAATTTATTTATTTTGTTCATTTCTGTAAAAGGTCTATTTTTATAAATATAAAACAAAAGAGTACGTTTTAAAAATTTAACCGTTGGATGCCTCATTTGGTTGCTTGAAATTTGGATAATAATATTGCCTGCTTGGATTACTTTCAATTTTTATTTTTTGTTTTGATTTAAAAAAAAAGATTTGTTTATCATGTTTTTTCACATTTATTTATTTTTAAATAAATTAAATTGTTTTTAAAAATACTCAAAATTACTTTGAGTACTATTTTTAAAGCAACCATCATCAATTGGCTTGAATTGTGAATGTATAGGAAGGTCAACAAATTTAATTGGAAACAGGCTTCTATTTTAAAATTAAGATTTCGTTTGAGATGATTTTTTTAACTATTTTTTAAAATAACTTTAATTTTTTACTAAAAAAAAGCTTTAAGAAGCAGTAAAATAGCCGTCCCAAATGAAACCTAAGACTTCATTTGAGATGACTTTTTTATTGTTTTTAAAACACAGCTTTTAAGTACAAAGATTTTTTGAGCTTGAAAATTTTGTATTAAAAAATTGTTTTAAAAAACAGCAAGAAAGTCATCCTAAAAAAACATTGCAAGGTCACTTCAGGCCCTTTGTTAGCTATAGTAGCTGTTTTGCCGACGACCATTATTGTTGCTATCTAAATCAACTTTTTGATATTTAATAAAAAAAATAATATATATTTTCTTAAGTCAGATATATTTAACAAAATAAAAAATAAAAAATAAAAACAAAAACAAAAGTGATTGCAAGATCGAGCAATTTTGAATTTCTAAAAAGTTCAAAAGTGGCAAGAGTGCAATGAAATTTGTATTGGCATTTGACCATGATAAGACATTAGACAAAATTTAGATTACAAAAATGATTTTTGCTACATGAGCGGCCGGCCTTAGTGATTTATGGAGAAAATGGTCTCAGGTATTTCTGATTATAATTTAGTGATTTATGCTCGTGTTCAAAATAATTTAATGACTTCAAAAAACTCAAATAGATCATATTTTGTTAGTTTTTATATGAAATTTGATTGTGTTGATCATTCATACTGGTGTCTCGGGCTTTAATTCCATCAGTCGAACTTTCCGGAGAGTTATAGGGGATCCTCCCTCTGTTTAGGTTTGGGTATGAAATTTTTTTTCCTCATACAACTAGATAGCAGTGCGACGTTGTGTACTGGAGCGTTGTGACAATGTATAGTTGTCATGGAGGCAAACAGAGCTGAGTGCTGCAACGTTACAAACCTCGACTCCCAGGGAGGGTTGCGCTGCTCTACACCCTGACACTATTCAGTAGACTGGAGATAGAGAGTGGAGTGTCCCATGTCTTCAAACGGGTTGGACAATTTTCTTTCTCGTTTTTTATCAAGGGTTGTGCCCCTTGGTGATTTTTTAGTAAGTTTTTCTTTGTTTTTACTAGTGAGAGAATGATCCAAGGGTGAAGAGAGATAAGTAGAGAGTGAGGGAGAAAAAAGACTTATACTATTTCTCCCAAAATTTAATAGTGAAATTCTTGGTGAGGTGTGGCTCCGTGATTTTTCCACCTTAAACCCTGGTATTCTTTATTTCCGCTGCAATTTTCTATTTCTTGTTTGTGTTCGTTGATGTTTTACTTTTATCAAAATATTTTTGACATAATATTTTTCATGCTTTATTGTATTTTCTCTTTAATAAAAATAAATTTCATTTAAACTCTTAAATAAATAAATAACATTTTAAGTGTTTAAGTCTACTACAAATTACATCAATTAAAACTACTGTTATTTAACAACTACGTTTAAAAAATGGGTACTAAATATCAGAATTAACAATGATTTTCAAACCACTGCTTATAAGTGCTGTCTTAAACGTCAAAATTTGACAGTACAATTATGTCATAATCTATCATAATTCTATTGCTAGCCTATAATTAGTCAATATTATTACTATTTAATGCTATGCAACTATGTTGCAAATTAATCCACCATAACTCTATTTGAAACTTTGCAACTGATTTTCCTCACAAATTATCCATCCAAAAATTAATTTGTGACCAATAGACCATTCCATTATAACTTTAATTTGCAACTAAGCTCTTTCCTATAGCTATTTTGAGATGAATATCATCACAAATTAACAATACTTTGCCCTACTTTCTAAGGATTAGCAAACAAAATTAGGGATTGATTTAGGCTTCGTTTGGGACAGCTTTTTTATGATTTTTTAAAACAGATTTTTAATTAGCGGTGTTAATTTCGGGTCACGGGTCGGTTCGGGTCGAACCCGAAACTGACCCGGGTTCAAACGGGTCAGAAATTTGAACCCGGACCCGACCCGGGTAGGTAAACGGGTCAGAAATTCGAACCCGGACTCGACCCAGCGGGTTGCCGGGTTGACCCGACCCGACCCGCGTGGCAGAAAAGAAGCTCGGGTTTCGAAAGCAATAAGAAATTTATTCCAAACAAAGCCTCAATTAGTTCATGCCAAATTAGGTTACTCTCCTTCCAATTCAACATGCTCGTGCTTCATTTCTTGTGCATTGAGTTTAGCCAATTTTGATAGATTCACCTGGTGTGGGAGAAAATAAATTTACTATTATAGTCGCATAAATTAGCTTTTCACAACAAAAAATTTTTAAATATAGGGAGAAAGCAGCAAAAAAAAGTAGCGGCCAACCAAAATTGTGCTTGCTATTTGAAAAATAAAGTAACCAGAAAGTTTATCCGAAATAAATATTTAGGCTTTGTTTGGGACAGCTTTTTTTCTTCTTCCTAAAGCAACTTCATAGTACAAAAATTAAAATTTTTTGTGCTAAAAAGCCACTTTGAGAAGCAGTAAGAAAGCCATCCCAAACAAAGCCTTAATTAAGAGTTCATTTGGGATAACTTTTTTACTGCTTTTTAAAACAGCTTTTTAGTATTAAAATTTTAATTTTTTTTAAAAATTGTACTATAAAGTTACTTTTTATTAATAATAAAAAAGCTATCACAAACAAAACCTAAATCAATTCAAATAACAATTTGTATAAGTAACAGCCTATGTTGAATATATAATATTATATTTCATATTATTTTATGTTGCAACAATTTCAGAAAGACCACTGAGTTGATTAGTTAATGCATTGGACAAATGTTAAGGTGTGGAAGGGGTTCTGATATTTTAGACTTTTTTTTTTCATAAATAAAAAGTAGTGATATGAGATTTATAATACTAATAAAAAAGATGCATTGCTAAATGGAGAAAAATTTGATTAGATAGCCAAATTATGAAGATAATTACCACACACACACATTTATATATATTAAAATTTATATTGCATTCATATTTATAAGAATTTAATAATTTTAAATTTTATTTTTATTAAAATTTGAACCTAATTTATTACCATTTTTTTATTGTCAAATATTCCATTCATGATGCAACTTCAAGTATAATTCCTTAGAGAGTTTGGTAGTTATTTTATTTGGAAAAAAATTAGGTCAAAATTAAATTTATTTAAATTTTACTTCTTAATTATTACATTTATTTTAAGAGAAATATCATATAAATATTAATTGATTAATTATGTATCACAATCATTTCAAAGCCACTATAAAAAATATGGCATTTCCGCAGCAGTTATTACTTATAAGCACCAATTTCTAAATCTTGGCTATAGATTGATATAGGCAACCGTTGCTACAAAAATTATAATAAGTTTTTAGATTTTTACAGTGGTTTATAGCCGCCATAGTGCCCTAGCTCAAGCTCAACTTGATCTAGAATCCGTCTCCCAGGCCCCCAAAATCAACATGTATTATAGAAGCGGTTTGCAAACCACTGCTAAAGCATTTTTTCAGCGAACACAAATACAACAGATATGCAGCGGTTCCTAAACCACTACAAATATATTAGTAGTAGATGTTAAAACGCAACAGTAAGGTATAAAAAGTGCTGAGATAGCTTAATTTATTATTAGTGAGAAAATTAATAATAATAAAAAAATTTAGCATAAATAACTATAAAATTCTTCATTTTTATCTGCTCAACTTAACGGAAAAATATTTTTATTCTTGAGCTAGAACATCATGAATTAAAAACTCCATAAGTATTTCTAATTTTTCGGATAAACAAGTATTTCTATATAATACAAAACAAGTGTAATCTAGGCAAACAAATGCCTAATTTGTAGATAAATTCATGAGGTTCATACACAAAAGGCAAAATAAGCCATTTGAGTATGAAAATTAACTTCCTAAAATGTTGCTTGTGCATAAAGAAGCTTCTAGATTGTCTTGTAATGCAACTTAGTCACAAAATCTACCTAAAAATAGACCACCAACAATCATCTTCATCAAACTTATAAAAAATAAAAATAAAAACCTACTATATATTGTCTCAAGCTTTGTCTGCCTTTTAGTTCACATAATATAGTAAACATATTTGCTTGGTGACAACAAACATATCACATATATACATAGCCACATTAATTATCTAAAGGGGTTAAGATGTTCCTTTCCAATGCTATATATTAATAAAAATATATATGAGCTGCCACTATCAAATATGAAAGTGAAAATCCAAGTCGGCTCCTACTTCAGAAGCTTGAAATCAAAGCAATGAATGCCAAAAGTTCTATCGAATCAGTCAAATAAAACCTCCTCAGTTCTCATCAGATTTCAAAGGTGGCTTCCTTTCTTTTCTTTTCTTTTGTGAATGATACGCCTGTAAAGAGATTGTTTTTTGCGACTTTGGAGCCAAATTAGTCGACTTTAGAAGGAGAATAAAGAGTCTAAATGTAAAAAAAAATTGTTATGTGCGGATGCTAGACGGTGTCTCGAGACCAACCAGAATGCTTCACGTCATTTTTTTTGCTTAATACCGATGTTCGGTACAGCTATGTATCAGGTGACGTGATATATTTTGATTGGTCTCTAGACCGTCTAGTATCCGCACAAAATAATTTCTTCTAAAGATGAAACTTGTGGAGGTCAACTTGATGGGCTTATATTATATATATATTTTTATGCTTAGTGGGCATTATGTTTAGAGGAAAAAGTAAGCTTGTTTTTGATATCCATCAATATCGGATATAAGATGGCATTATCATTATTTAATCTTATCACAAATGAAACTTACTATCGGTGTGAATGGAGCTGAGATTGTTACATAAGTTCTCGAAGGTCGTGACATCATTTGCGTTCTCCAACGTCCATTATCAAATTTCAGAGGCTCGATTTTCAAGATGTGAAGGAAGTGTGTGTATATACACTTTGCGTGAAAATTTAAGACACAAATAAATAAGGATTCGATGAGATACGATAAAAAAAATTGAAAGAGAAAAATTGTAGGGTTTGAAAAATTAAAATGATTCTACTATTATTTATCGTTAGTTAGTTATAAATAATGTTCATTTTTTAGGAGAGTACAATACATATAAGCTATATAGAATAAATTTTAAGATGAAAGTTGAAAGAGTCTTTAGTATATGAGTTGTTTTTATAAAGAGATAATTTGTTGTGTATTTGATCATTCTTCTTTAAGGAAGGGAGATGAAAGATCAGTGAGTGTTGTATAAATTATAGTATTGATGTCAATAGTCAAAGTTAATTTCGATAGTATATATTGGCCCTATGGGATATAACATATGTTGAAGCTGGATTGTAGTGGGCCAATAATAGTTGGAGGGTTGTAGTCGGTCGATGGTGGTCAAAGGTGATGCGGTGCATATTTACTTTTATAATCTTGGATGAACATTTTATTTTAGTATCATTATACTTTATTATGTTAGTTACATTTGTGCTCCACTACTTTGATTACTATTGTTAGTATGATGGTACGTGCTTAACCTTTTGACTTTTTTGTCCTATAGGAAAATGTTTGTTAGTGTGAGGGTGCTTAATATGAGAAGCGGTAATAAAAGGAAGACTAAATACTAATAGTACAATTTACTCTAAGAGTTAGTTTTATGTTTTATTACTTTATTGTCTTTTCTTCATTTGCTTGACAGGATTGCAGGATTGCCTACATTAAAGGGAATATACGTAATAGGGAGACATAAGTCAGATAGTTGTAATTGAGTGATGGTGGTTGGAGGATCCTTAATCGTGATATGAAAGATGGATGACCATAGTTAGACAATGGTGGTAGGAAAATCATAGTCAAACGATGATTGTTAGAGGACTGTAATTAAACATTAATGGTCAAAGGAATGTAGTTGGGAGATTATGGTTGAAGGACTGTAGTACAACAACATTAGATGGATGACTTGTTGGCTAAAAGAAATGTTAGCACAGTAAAGCAAGCTTACTCTTATAAGCTTGAACACAATACTCTTTTGCTTACATCCATAGCCCACTCATAAGATATTAAGCATTATTCCTACACTACTTATACTTCACAATCATAGATCATCTTTTATGATCTTTCCTTAGCTCAACTCAGCTACTCTTCGAATCTCCATCTTATTGCTAGACTGATAGAAAGATATCATAAGATGACAATAGGATTTCTTTGAACTGAAGTAACCATATGAGGAACCATTGATCAATGAATTTTTCTTCTATCAAGATGAATTTTTTCCATACTCAACATTGATTGGTTTCAATTAGTACAAACAACGACATGAGTATCCATCATATTCTCAATCAATCAATCATTTGATTATGAGATTTTATTCAAGTTTATGAACATTAGTATAAAACTATGATTAAATGTCCTTAGACCATGAGGTTATTATTAAACTCAAAAGATAGAATAGTCTCTGATGAGTTTCCATTGGACCTCTTGATCCAATATGACTCATTGACCATCTTAGAGAATAAGCTCAAATGTTGAAAATGAACTTTTTATATACATTAAAAATTGGGTGTCCATCAGTTAGGTTGATTAATCTTAATTGATCTTAATTAAGCCTAAATAATAATGTAGGGATACTTTGAACCAATTTAATCAATTCAATCCTAATAGATCAAATAAATGTGGCAAATTATTACCAATCACTTGGTTGTCCTAATTGAATTTAATTGAGCAATGAATAAACTTAATTCATCCAATCTAACACATTCCCAAAAGTGATCGCTTCACTTAGAGGAATTTCATACATTTGCACATTAAGGGACCTGAGAGAAAGATACCGGCTTATAGATCCCCGGCTAGTTGGTCGAGGTTCCAGAACGCTAGGTGTTGAAACCCTCATCCTCGAACCAATAAAAAAACCCTAACTGGTATATCGAAGTCTTTTTCCTTGCAATGTTACTTCAATTTCGTTGCTCTTTTTTGGTTGGCTCTCTAGTCTCGCCCTCCTCCTGCCATTCCTGGCCGAATGTAGGGAAATCGCATTTCTGATCCAGGGTTTTTGGGTGGCTCTTTGAAATCAAGATCTTTTTTAGATATTTTATCTAGTTCCTCCTTGGATGTGTGCTTTCCTGAGCTTAAACCATCTTTATTTCATGGTATGCCCTCTCTATGGATCTCAGAAGAGGAAATACTAGCATTAGCAACTCCTTTGCAATTTACTTTGGTTGGTTTTTTTTTCCTAGCCATCGCCCTAGCCTAGATTCTATCCGAAAATTTTTCTTCCACCTTAAGCTTAAGCCAATTTTTTCGTCAATTTGCTCAACCCGTTGCATATTTTGATTAAGTTGATGAATGATTTGGACTATAACAAAGTTTTTTCTCATAGAACTTATTTTGTCAATAATTGCTATATGAAGTTAATCAAATTAATGGTCGCACTTACTTGATATTGGTGTTGAATCACCATATATTCTCATTTGGATCTCATTCCCTAACTTAAGACCTCACCTATTCTCTCCTCCTATCCTTCATGCTCTTAGTTCATTATTTGGGCGTCCTTTAAAGGTTGACAATGTCGCCTTCATTGGACCTTGACCATCTGTTGCACAAATTTGGTAGAGCTTGACATTACAAAAAAATATCATGATAAAGTTTGGCTCAGACCTAAAAAGTATGAGAATATTCAACTTGTTGATATGGATGAATTTCCTCTTTTTTGTGCCAACTGTAATTGTATTGAGCATGCTAAGTGAGGTTGCAATAAGTCATCTCTCCCTGTTTCTAAGCAACTTACGACTGTTAGAAAGGCTTCTGGTTCTGCGTTGGATGATAAATGTATTGTGAAGAATTTGAATACTTCTGATGCTTTAATTTCTGCGAATGTTAATATTTTTTCTGATAAGAGTGATATTGGTTTCTTGGAAAATTTGGATATGGTGGGTTCTCTAATGCCTATTTCGCCTATTAAGGCTGTGGTGGATAGTGAAAATGCTGGTGGGATCATTGTGGGGGGCACTGTTCCATCCAGTGTTAACTCGCCTTTGGCTTTGTCGTCTAAGAATAGAGAGGGTGGAAATTTGATTTTAGACCGATCTACTTCGGCCCATAATTCTAATGATGGCGGTGGTCAGGATGCTATTATGGTTTGTGAATCTATTCCTTTGAGGCCTGATGTTGTTTGCCCTTTGGGTACTTTTGATTTGCCAGTTGAGGTTAGGGTTCTTTGCAATGATTTGGCTCTTAATGATGTTGCGATGGAGGTCATGCCTCAGGTTGATGAGCCTGATGGAACCCTGCATGAATGTAATGTGTCTCATGGTGTTGTGGCTGTTGACCCTTCTTCAAATAACTTTTATGTGGCTCAAGGTAATTTTGGTGATAAGTTGATGAATGTGGGTGATAATGAACTTTGTGTGGTGTAAATATGGGGGTGGTGAATATTGATTATAGTGAGTTGAATCCTTCTATTTTCATTCCTGTGACGCTGACTTATCTTGTTGTGTCAGTTTCCTCTGTGGGATTGAGAGTGAATGAGCAGCTTGTTGATGTTCCAATTGCTTTACTTTATTCTAATGCCTTGTATACCCATATGGGCGTTAGATCGGGGAAAAATGTTAAGGTGAAAATTGATTGGCTTGAAGACTCTTCATCTTCTCCTTTTGATGTTGATGAAGAGGAAGTATTTAAACATGATGGTGGTATGTGAGATACTATCATTCGGGTGGGTAAACGAAGAAAGAGAAAATAAAAAAAAATAGCTTTTTGTGGTTGGCTTGGTGGCTACTACTTTGGAGCATTGGGGTGCTGCTATGGTGCCACTTTTTGGATCTCTGGTCTTCGGATTTGAATATCACTTTTGCTCTTGTTATGACGGTGATTGTTAGATTGTTTCTTTCCTCTACTTGGAGTTATTTTCGGGCAGCTTGGGTTTAGTCTTTTCTTGTTTTGTTTTTTTTTCCTATATTAGGTAGGATTTAAAGCTCTTAGGTTTTATTTCAAATGTTGTTCTTTTAGTGAGCTTCTTATCATGATTAACGCGTAGGCCCCGTCGTGGGTTCTCTAAAAAAAAAACATACATTTTAACCATTGAATCAATTCAATCAAATTTAATTAATTAAATATGATTGAATCTTTCTTAAGATATCACTTAATATTTCATACACAATTGAATCTTTAGGACCCTTTGACTTGACCATGATAATTAACTATAATCAAGAAAATTAAGTTAAGCTTATTTGGTACACCCATAACAGAAAAAACAATTTGTTCAGGAAGAATTTCCAATAGATAAAAGACATCCGAAAAATATTGGTGGATTTTTTGACAAATCTAGTTTCAGCCACTGAAAAATTTATGGCAAAAAATTTGTTGGGGAATATGCAGGTCTGCTTAAAGTTGGCAAAATGTTCTCGCAAAAATTTCGTTTAAATCATTCTGGCAGATGTGCTGAAAAAATGTCTGCCAACTTACTTGAAACCTAGTGAATTAATTTTGGCAAAAATGTCGTCAGAACAATTATGGCGGACGATACACCGAAAAAGCCCTATTTTCTATCCCGCCCCATCTTCCATTTCATTACACAAATTCTCCTCCCATTCTTGCTCCCATTCATGAAAATCACAATCCACCCATTCTCTCATTCAATTCACCGTCGTCGGTGACCATTCCCACTCCCATTCACAAAAATCATCACTGATGCTCCGTTCTCCATCGACTCTCGTGATATGTTCGCCAATGCAATTCCTCATCCATCCAACTTGAACTCCGAGATCGATCATCCCCTCCTTCATCATCCGTAAGTTTTCTCTTGTGATTAGACATTTAAGAGGGTGTTTATCTAGTGTTAAGTCTCTTCTCCCTTATGAATTATTTGGGATGTAGAAGGAGGGATAACTATCTTTCCCCCTTATATGTCATATACGCATACTAGCTAGCACTCTCACTAACAAAAAAGAAATATTTTCAACACTATCAAAAGTCATGCACCAAGTGGTAAGAGATGGAAGGTGATGCTTGAAGCATGAGAGGTGTAATAAAGAACCCTCACTTAATTTGTTATGAAGAAAGGCATAGCAAGATTTCTATCATAATATTTGTAATCACTCTTTAATAACTTCATAAAAAATTTTATTAATAAAATTCAATAAGAATAGCTAACTCTAATTTGTACTATCTCTAAATCACAAGCTGCAAAAAATAATCTCTAATAATCTTATATTATGTGTATAATAAATTCTTCATATTATATTTCAGGACTTAGTTTTTTCAAAAAAAAAAAAAAAATTCATATTATGTATATTATGAATCAAAGATATTAGATGTAAAACCGATTGATGCAAGGATATAAAATATTAATAGGCGAGTTCATTAATGTGGTGAATTTTTTCATCTAGACAATTTATCAACTGCCATATTTTATCTTGGATGGAAGATTTTGTTGTCTGTGTTCTAAATATAAAAATTAAGTGCACCTCACATTAGATGAGGTAATTATTAATCTACTTTACGTAGATGATTCATGCTAGAATATTAATATTGGACTTCTCATGATGAATACTAGCCATATTTTGACTCTTGATATGACCCGTTTACAAGTTTAATATAGCTGAGAAAAAAAATTATACAAATGCTTAAGGACTAAATTAATTTATGATGCAATTGGGGTATAATTTAAAATACATACAAAATAGTCACTAAATAAGAAGGCACAAAAATTTTTATGATTTGTTGCATACTGCTCAACAATAAATTTAAAAGGGGTGCACTATTCACTTAAAGTTATATGTTACTGTGAAGATGCTAAGCATAAGCATCAAGAATATAATGTCTCACCGTGAATATTTTAATTAATTCATTGAGCATCAAGAGAAAATATAATGTCCCACTGTAAATGTTTTAATTAATTCATTGGGCTACTTAAGGAGACCAATCCGACAAATAACATAGTTCTTATAGATTTATATCAGAATAAGAATATGTTGTTATGTTAATGAATGCATGTTGTTTTACAAAGATGATTTATCAAATATTGCATACCACCATTGTAATGCACCAATATTTAAATCAAAGTTTGGAAAAATAAAAATAAGAAGGATGTACTAATCAATATGATATTTTACGTAACAATAATTTCTAGACTGTAATGTTTCGTATGCATCTATGAGCTTCGTTGAACACATAAGATGATATAACGAGCATATCTCACTAAATGGTGTCTTGACACATCTTTCAGAAGCAAAAGCTTGGAAACACTTTAATCATATACATCATACCTTCATCATAGAATCAAGAAATATAATATTAAATTTTATACAGAGATGATTTTACTCCATTTAGTTAATCCGCTTCATCTTACTCATATTGATACCATACATTTTCTGAGATTGATCATCTAGGGCCACATAATTTAAAAGTAAAGATCAATGTATTCTTGCAACCTTTAATGAAATTTAAATTTATTGTGAGAAGAATGAGTCAATACATATGATATCTTCACCAAAATATTACATTAGATAATTGGTGGCTTTTCTACATACTATATGCTTTGAGAATGAAATACTTTTGGTAAGTTAGCTTATCCATAATATGTTCCACCGTTCTAGCACCCACCACCCCCTTAGCCCTCTATAAGCGGACCTTACATCCCGGCTACAGCACAAAAAGACGTCAGATGGGCGTATGTGGATTGCACTTGAGGGGACACAAACACTTACTATATTCTTAATATTACTAAGATCTTTTGAGAAATATTTTTCAAACTAACACATTTTGTGGAAGTTTCTTCAGTCAAAGCAGTCCATGCATAAGTTATGGAAGATAATATGAAGCAAGTTTGATGCTCCTTACATTTCTTAGAGGAAAATCCCAAAGGAACTGTGCAATATATGGTTCATGGAGTTTGAGGTTAGTTATTAACAATATAAGTAAGAACTATATATTTTAATTAAGCTAATAAAAATATTATATTTTGTATCTTTTTATATAAAGAAAGATTTTATACTGATTTTTGTTGACCTCATTTCTATATGAGGTCATCAGGACCTATCTAAGCTCCTACTTAGTGATATGATGATTAACAATTCTCCACTTGTCAAACATATAGATCATAGTCAAACTCCAGTCAAGTTTTTAATCCCATACTCTAAGTCAACTCTCAATAAAACTCTAATCATGTTCAATCAATCTCAATCATTCATTTGGTTGTGATTGGTGTGAACAACTCATGATTTAGTAAATCACATTCAAAATCCAATCTAAATCCAAAATCCCAGGTTAAAATCCTAAGGTTAAGGACCCATATCATGAAACATTTTCTAGACGATTTTTCAGTATCCTTGAAGTTTAGTCAAATAATCACTGATTCATGATCTCTCAGTTGCATATTAATCAGATATGTCCCTAGGATCAACTCTACAAATTTGAGCCCAATCTGACACTTATTATCCCATAAATTAAATTTATTTATAAATGTTGCACAACCTTCAAATATTTACATTCCATGCCATTGGACTTGCCATATTATGGAAATTGACTTTGGGACTTTCTCCAAAACCTTTGAACATGCTCATAGCCTCTATTATGACATGTTGACCAGTAAACCATTTTTTTGGGCTTAGTTTGATCTATGTTTGACTAGGTGTCAAAATGATCAAAATACTCTTTAAGGGAATTTTTGATTTTTTCCCCAAAGTTCAACATGGTTCAACCATGTCAAGCCCTAAGATCTATCCTAATGCATCCCAAGCATCATTTGGATTGCATTGGACCTAAACCCAGCCTTGGGTTTGACATGATTGACCAAATTGCCTTTTAAGAATTCAAAGATTAATTTCAACCCAAATGAGCTCCTATCCGCTTGGGACCACTCCCATTAGATTCAAATCATCAATCCAAACTTAATGAACCAAATTTGACCAAGTTCACATACAATTCAACCCTTCTTAAACCATTCAACTAAGACATTCTCAAACCTATTTAAATCCATGAGATGACCCATTGAATCCCTAGAGATGTCCTCAAGACTTCCCAAGACTTGGGCACACTTTGGGCATTCTTAAGCCCAATTAACTTGCTTTCTTTCATTAATGACTATGTTTTCAGTTCTATTTAAAAAAAAAAATGAAATAGGGAAAGTTGCCCGTTAAACGTCTACTTTTAATTTTTAACGAGCTTAATCACTTAATTAAGTCGCTAACTATGCAAAGCTAAAAATTTCCTCAAATTCACCTGCTTCTGCGTAGGGAGCTCAGTTCATCCAGCCAAGCACACACCGGCGCGGTCAACTCCCAGGTGGGCGTCAGGCGTGGAAGATCAAGTTATCATACATCCATGAACTTCTAGTCTTTGTTTTGAAATCCTTTTGTTCGGCTTAGGGAGGACTGGGTTTATTTGCGGATGGAATTAGGGGTTTAATTAGAGCGAGATGCCATTGGAAGTGTTGGAGGATGGATCAACAGAGCCTATATTGTTTGATGTTCGGCCTGTTTACTGAGGTAAGCTCAAAAGCATTCATGGAAACCAAGTGAAGATCTTTTTTTTTTTCTGTATTGTATTTCTATTGTTTTCGGACTTTCTCTTTGGTGTGGTGCAGAGAAAATTTCACAGAGAGACTAAAATCTTATCTGAGGATTACCTCATTTTTATTGACTGGACTAAAAATTTCTACTTTGAGTTCTACTACTGTTTCACCCCAATTTGGCTCCACTGCTCCAGATTAAATGGTTACAAATTATGTTAGAGATTTACACATTATCTGTTCGATAAAATTCTCCATCCATCCGCATCAGGTAAACGCAACCCTTTCTGCAATTTTTGTCGGTTATATTTGTACAGACTGTTTGATAAACTACATAAATTGTTGTTGTTTCTCTGTAAAAAGTTACTAGTTTTGGCCAATTTACCTTGACAGGCATGATAAAATAATCGCAATTCATATAATCGATTGAAATGTGAAGAAATGAGTATTTTATATGCACTGTTAAAAAAAACAGAAAATCTTTAGGAATGCCCATTACATGAACACACTCTTTCTCGCCTGTTGCACTCATTATAAGAGCAGCAGCCTAAATGGAAAACAAAAGAGGTTTTACAAACACCAAGCTGTACAGAAATCATCAACAACCCAAATTCCAAAGTGAATGAATAAATTGTGGAAGGAAAACTTCAAAAGTTTTTTTTTTTTTTTTTTTTTATCTTCGCTGGAAGTTGAAAACTTTGATTGAAAATGCAAAGACGAAGGCGAAGAGCACAGCAAAGCAGGTTATGGCTGCGGCTATCGCTCCCAAGAAGTCGTGTCTGAACCCGAAGTATCTCCTCAAAAACTCCTGGACAGTTTCACCTGTTTCGATAGTGGTTGTATAGTCACCGAACTGTGAAGCAACCAATCCATACAAAGTCCATGCAACCGGGCATGCCCATGAATACCATCTCCACCACACAGGAATCCTCTGTAAGTTGCCAGAAATAGTTTTAGTGCTTATTGCTGAAGGTCAAATATTACATAATTAAAAAACAAGGCTTTTCTTATTTTGAGATAGAAGTAAACTTACCGGCCGAGGGATTAGATAGCCTGCGAAGATGTTCCATATTGCATAGAATGCAGTGGAGACTATGGCAGCAATATCGCTGTTCGGTGTCATGGCCACTGCCATCATGCCATAGAATGTAAAGTACATGAAGGTCATGAACATGAAGAACGTGTACCAAAAGAACTTCACTAATGTCCAGTCGAAAGAAATGCAGCTGTAGACAATTAGACCATAAATCATGGTCTGAAGAAAGATGTGTGGGATCTCAATGAGGACCTGCCAGAGGATAAGGTGAGAGGTTCATGAATACTGCAATCTGAACTATCAAAGTTGCATTGCCTTTATTTAATGTGAAATCAATGAACATACCTGCGCAAATGCATAAGGAAGTGCAGAATACATTCCAGCTGCCTTCTCCCTATAGAATACTGTTCTTTCAACATCGACAATGGGCTGCACTGTTTGACCATTCTGTATTCCAATGAATAGAACAGCTGCATACATGGAGCCCAAAGAGTTGAACAGGTCTTGTTGCGTACTCCTGCAGCATATAATCGTAGAGTTTATTTATTTACTTTATTTTATTTTGTTTTCTGTTCAAATTTATTCAAGAAAGCAGGGGCAAAAGTAGTATGTCAACTTACACTTTTCTACCAAGTTTCCAGAAAATTGTTCCAAAAATTAATGCAATAATGGTAGTGAAGAAGATTCGTGTGGCTGTATAAGAGGGGTTGCGCCAGTATGACATGTGCTGCTTCCATAGGCAAGCTTTGCACTGAGTTAAGAATGATTGCGAGTATTTGGTTGGAAAGAAAAGATCTTTTGAGCCAGGAGGGGGAGCGCTTAGTTCATTGATCAGAGCTTTGTTTCTTCTGCATAGAGTAAATGCTTTAAGTTAACCTAAAGCTGCTTAAAGGATTTGAGACTATGACTTAGTTTGGGATAATTTTTTGTTGATTTCTAAAACAGTTTTTTATTCATCAAATTTTTGTACTAAAAAGCTGTTTTAGAAAACAACAAAAAAGCTGTCCCAAATGAACCCTGTATGGTTGGTGAACATACCCGTAGAGGTCAGAGTTTTTGTAGATCTCAGCAAAGTTAACACCTAGAATGCCCTCTTGTGCCTGGGTTGTTACCTCTAGCATCCATGTTGCTGGGTTATAGCCATCTTTGATTGGCATAACTCCTTCTACTTCCTGAATAATAAGGTAGAAAGTGAGATTTTGATAACATTTTATGAACATTTCTCTCTGATAGGATTTGTTTTTTTTTTTATTCCTTTATGATGATGCTCACCTCAAAGTACTTAATTAGATGGCATGAATTGCGTCCTAATGGACCAACATAAATCTCTTCTCCACCCCGTTTCATTAGGAAAAGCTGCAGTTTAACAGACCCAAGCAATATGAATCCTAGAATAAGGACATGACATAAAGCGAAATTTTCTTCTTCTCTAAAATTATTGCAGGCAAGTTACCTCATCAAAAGCTTCAAAGATATCAATACTTGGCTGATGAATTGTGCACACCACTGTCCTACCAGTGTCCACAGTGTTCCTTACCGTTCTCATCACAATGGCCGCCGCCCTAGCATCAAGCCCAGAGGTTGGTTCATCCATAAATATTATAGAAGGGTTGGCAACTAGCTCTACTGCAATTGTTAGCCTCTTTCGCTGTTCTGTTGATAAGCCATTCACTCCAGGTAATCCTACAAGTGCCCCTCTCAATACCTTCAGTTCCACAAGTTCCATGACCTCCTCAATGAACACCTGTAGTAATTTATTTATAGAAGTTACTTCCAAGAAAAAGTAAATAAGATTTTCTTTAAATCTCTGGCTAGATTTTTTTTTTTTTAATTTTTTTTTTTTATAGTTCGCTAACCTTTCTTGCTTCAGCATCAACTTCATCAGGCAAACGTAGCCAAGCAGAGTAAAGGAGTGATTCATAGACAGTAACATGTGGAGAGTGGATGTCATTCTGCTCACAATATCCAGAAATTCTAGCAAAAGTCTCTTGCTTTTTGGGATATCCTGATATGCAAATGTCTCCATCTATGTAACCACCTGTTTTTCGGCCAGCTAAAACATCCATCAGAGTTGTTTTTCCAGCTCCGCTGACACCCATCAAAGCTGTAAGAACTCCTGGCCTGAATGCTCCACTTACACCTTTCAATAGGACCAAATGATCCTCCATAATTCCTTTGTCTTTCATTTCCTGTGAAAAATAAAAATTAGAAAAATAACTTAAACATTTTGTTTTTAGATTAAGAAAATAGTTAGTTATATAGGATTTATCAACTACCTGGGGCATGTCCACAGAGTATCTGACATTATCAAAGGTGATTGCAAGAGGAGCAAAATGGGAGTACCATTCCATGCTTCTTTTTCTCGTTGAAAATCTTTTCTGAAAGTATTTAAAATATTTCAATTGATTTAAAGCTTTTCTTGCTTGTTAACATTAATATGGCTGAAATTTACAGGTTGTTCGTTCACCTTCTTGGCCTGCACCCTTAGAAGAATCAGATCGTGAAGGTAATAATTCAGCTTTTGAAGGCAAAAGTTCAAGACTTGCTCCTGTTCTATTTGCTTGCTTCTCTGTCAATGTTTCTTCAGAGATGGTTGCCTGACCTTTGCCAAATGCTGCAGGAATATATGAGTTAGTACAATAATATTCAAGTTTAAAAGATGAAGCTTCATGTTTTGATACTTACGGTCGAGCCAATCAAGGAAGAAAATAAAGAGAATGTTAAATAGAAAGACGTATCCGATAAGTGCGCCCACGCCTATCCAATACCAGTTAGCATCGACAAAGATCCCACGAATCTTTAGAATCTCAACTCCCAAAGTGTCAGTGTATTCAGGAACATACTGTGCCATAAAGATATCGTAAGTATTATCTCCAAAGAGAAGTGAAAGAAGTGATGCTCGTTGAGGAAAATATGCTCACCTTATTCCAACTGTGTCCAAGAAATTCATTCACAGCAATTGCATTTTGTGCATACATCAAGGGAGAGGACTAGTATCCCCATATCCACAATTTCTTGATTTTCTCTGCAATATGAAATTACTACGCAAGTAAATATTGATGTATAACATCAAAAGTTATTATGATACATTTAAAGGATTGTGGATCACAAGTGGGACTGTAGGGTAGGTGGTCCAATTCATTGTCATTCAGAAAGCTTAAGGAGAAGAGTCCACCAATAGTATTTCAACTTTAGATTCATTTGGTAAAATTCCTATACCTCTTGAAATGAGGAAGCCTCCAAGGATCAATAGCACAATTTGTGCAAATGATCCAAAAGTATCAGCCACAACCATTTCCCTCCCAAGTGCAGCAAGGAGCCGAAAGAGTCCTGATGCCATCTGACTGATTAGAACAAGCAACAGATAATGTTTGAAGAACCTGCAAAACAGTGGGTGACTTGTTTATGGTAAGAACTTTAACCAATGGTATGCTACCCATGAGATATCATCTTGATTGGTACTCTAACCTGTTGATATTTGGATCAAATCCAATGACATAGTAAGTCATGCAAATCCAGACAGCACACTCCAAAAATGATATTGGTATCTTGAGTATCCAAGTAGGTAGTGCATAGGCCCATGAGGGGTAGAAGAGGAGATCTCTTTGCTTGTAGAATATGGGAAGCTTTGCGATGCTCATTGCAAGTTCAGCAAACCCATTGAATAAATGAGTGACAAGTCCAAGAAACATCGCACCCAAGAAGATGACTCCATCCTCTGCGTCACGGCGATGCATCTTTGTTCGCAGGAAAACCGTCATTGCAATAAATCCAAGAATGATAAGCTGGTTGGTCATGGAAGAAAAAAGTTAGCAAGTGATGTCTTATTTGTGAATTCTATAGCTTCAATAGTTGATGTTTAAGGTTTCAGGCTTTTCTGCTCACTTGGACTACTTTGAAGATATAGACAAATGAATTTCTTTTCATCAGCAACCATTCCCTTGAGGTGCATACTTTGAGAAGTTCCATTTTACTAATTCCATATTTTGAAGTTGTTAGTGCTGCAGGGTGGTTCCTACTCCTATCGAATGGAGTACTGAGCTCTACCCCTAGCTTTAGCCCGACATGAAATGACTGAAAGGCTTCAGTAAATTCATTAACAGAAACATAACAGTATGGTTCCTCCTTATGAGCCCAATACTGATGTTGATCCTTTCTCGAAGTGACCTATTGATGCAAAGAAAATGACTCAATCAGAATCACCATGTTGATTGAACAACAAATCTCTATCTAGTTTTGCAACTTACTTCTTGCAGGAAGTCTGCAACTCCTTTTCTCTCAGGACACTTGAAACCCATTAATTCAAAGAACTCCAGAACGTGTTCCCTTGGGCCCTGGTACACAATTTTCCCCTCAGATAGAAGTATAATATCATCAAAGAGTTCGAATGTTTCAGGTGCTGGTTGAAGCAGTGCAATCACTGCTGTTCCCCCAAGAATGTGAACAGATTGCCTGAGGGAATTCACAATCTGGTATGTGGTGGAGCTATCGAGACCAGTTGAAATTTCATCCATGAAAAGTGCTTTTGAAGGGCCAACAAGCATTTCACCTGAACAGGATATTAAGTTCAATGGCATAAAGTGAATCAAAATGTTCACTTAAATTAAAATGCATGATATTTTTCATCAATTAGAATGAAAATCCTTTATGTTGTGCAACATCTAAGATGGTTATTTTTGCAAGATAAAAAACTTTATCATGTGAAGCAGAAGAACTTGTCTAAATGGCATAAAGAGGTAAGTGCATTCTCACTAAAAATTAGCTTAGGATATCCATATCAAATTATCTTTCATGTTCAAATTTTTTTTTTTAATATCAAATTGTTTGTTTTTATACCAAATCTCTACTCTCATACATAGAACTTTTTCTTAGGTAGATGGGACAAGTCACAATGCCAATTTACCAGTTTGTCACACGTTTCTTCTGTCCTCCTGAAATGCCTCTTATCATTGAATCTCCTACCATGGTATCGGCACAAATCTCCAATCCTAAGATCTTTAACAGGAGGAGATGACAGAGGTGGTATTATTTTTTATATTCATAGAAACCTAAATAGATTTGATGTGAAATGATCTCTGTGTTTGGAGACTTACCTTAAGAATGTAATCTGTCACCACATTCTCCTGCCCTTCCACTGATATTGCCTGGCATTGTACAATAAAATATGTAATTTAATCAACTTTTGTTCTGGCAATTTACCTCAGTAACATTGCATGCAAAATATAATATTTAATTTATAATGCTATGTTATTAGATCAGCATCTGCTCCAACATATCTTTTTTTTTTAAGCTCCAACATATCTTATTAGCATTATCGCCATGGATCTTATCCTGACTATTTAGAACTATTTTAGAAATTTCTTTTCTTCATTTGACGCACAAAGAACAAAATTTCTTATGAATGGAAGAAATTTGTCAAGTGCTTTCATGTTTAAATCAACATTATTGATTTTGATCTATCCTATTAGATATTTTAATTTTGAGAGTTAAACAATTAAATTAAATTTAAAAATAAATCTGCAGGAAAGAAAAATATGTTTTATCTTCAATACTTGGGGCTAGAGCCCATTTCTATTATGTCTACATATGTGCAGGTACAGCATTTTCATCTCTATTTATCAGTTCAGTGCTCTCAAATTAAACTGTAAGCTTGCGATTAAAAATATTATTATTATTATTTTGTGTGAATTATACAGGAATTAAGTTAATGTGTCATACTTTAGAACTATGGGAGCGAGTTATGGAGCATAGATTGCGGTATGATACTAATGTTTCTCGAAATCAATTTGGATTCATGCCGGGTAGGTCAACTATGGAAGCCATACATTTATTAAGAGGTTTGAAGGAGAAATATTAGAAAATATTAGAAATGATCTTTCTCTATTAGATTTAAACGAGAATTTGACTTTTAATAGGACACAATGGAGAAAAATGATTCATGTAGCCGACCCCACGTAGTGGGATAAAGGCTTATTATTGTTGTTATTATTTTGTAATACTGACCTTCATGTAAACATCAATTTCTGGATCAGGCTTGATGTTTGCTTCTTTCTCCCTTCTTGATAGCTCAGTTAGCATATCTGCAAACCATTCAGCAAATAATAACTGAGCTTGAAGGCCTGAAAAGTTTCAGCAAGGTAATTCTATAAATTGAACTCTTTTTGCTAGCCTACCATAGCGAGTTCCAACCCCTTGGCATCTTGAAGAGAAAGACAAGGTTTCTCTCACAGTCATTTCTCCAACGTGTGTGTCATGCTGACTAATGTAAGCAGAAGTTCTTTGAGGAACAAATTCATCCATTTGATGACCGTTGTAGGTAACTTCTCCAGAAACCTGATAAGTTTTGTCAGAATTCTTTTTATTAGCTTCCTGATGTTTAGAGATGCAATTGAGGACCTTATTCTTCTCACTTCAGACAATAAAAAAATGTGTTGAGTTCTTAATATATTAATGATGACCCTTATTAATTTAAGCTTTGTAATTGATGTACATCCAAAAGAGTATTGGACTGTACTTGGGCCTTTGGCATTCCTACCTCTTAACAATGGATATCAAAGTGCGACTTATTGGGTACTTGAACATAATATTTGGTGTTGGAAACTTCCTTTGGATTTGGAGTGGTGACTTCTGTGACTAAGGCTTTGTTTTGAGACGGCTTTCACAATGCTTATTAAAGTTTTAATTTTGTACTAAAAAGCTGCTTTAAGAAACATTAAGAAAGCCATTCCAAAACGAAGCCTAAGTCCCATGTTAGGGATAGATTTTTTGGATGCACAGGGTTGGGAGAGAGTCCCATATTGAGAGCATAACAAAATTTTGGATTTTAAATATAGTATGGTGCCCCTTATCCTTTTGATTTGAAGATTTTAGATGATGGGTGTTTATTCAGTAGTGCACTAAGTTCATCTTTGTTCTCCTTATTCCACACTAGTAACATTCTCCAAAGAAAATATTTTCTCCAAAATTTTAACTAGTAGAAAATTTATTTAGCATGCTCTAATCTTCAATCCAAACGTCTCCACCTATGAAGAATGAACATCAACATGAGATACAAACATAAGCGTGGACATTAGGATACAACATAATCATAAAAAGTAGGAGATGTCACCATGGTTTAAAATTGCGCAATATGAGGCTCGCCTTGAGGCCCGCCTTTGCGCAATTCCAGTAAAAAAATGCCTCGATGCTTACGCCTCGAATTTTTTTTATGAGGCTTGCGCCTCAACTTGGTTGAGGCCCGCCTCGCCTTACTGGCATGAGGCTTACGCCTCACGCTATATATATATATATATTAAAACTTATATAAATCTTGAAGTAAATGCCCGACATTGGACTCTATAGGAGAGGAAGGGGAGAGAGAAGTTCATCATAATGATGATTCAAATGAAGAACCCCTTAGTGATGATAGTGTTGATAACGTATAAGTTCTTATGTGATATATCATTGCTATTTATTTTTGGAAATTTAAATTATATGTTAATGAAAAGAATACTGGGATTTGGGAAAGATAGAATTTTGAGTTGAACTACATTTCATGTTGTCTTATTATTGGGATATTTTGATTTCACTTCATATCTTATGTTTTTTTTATGTTTTATATTATTCACTCATTAGTATATAAAAAATTTATCATTTTATGTTTACGCAATCTTTTGATTTTGAGGCTTATGCCTCGCCTCACGAATGAAAAACGCCTCAATACCCGAATTCGCAATTTTAAACATTAGATGTCACATTAGTTATGATTTTTAAAGAAATTATTAATCTAAATGTGCAATCAAAACCCCTAACGTTTATATTTTCTTTAAAATAATAATAATAATAAAATATAATATCATATGCACATAGAAAGCTTAAGGATCATAAAAAAATATTTGTTTAATTATAATTATATTAAATTATTGTATTTAATTGTCAACATCATGCCAAGATTAGGAGGAATTATTAGGCATGGACTGTGTCAATATTATTATTATATTGTCCTCATAAAATGATAAAATAAAAAAGAATATATAATATTCAAAATACCAAAAATAAATATGAATATATTGATGTAAAACTATTTGACCAACATAGTTGGCAATGCAATCATTCTTGTCACTAATATAAATTTCCTCTTTAATATAACCCTCACTATTAAAAAAAAAAAAAAAAAAAACTTTATAATCATTGTGTGTTCAGATTGTGTTAAGGAATGCTTCAGCCAGTGCCATGATCTTGCTTGACTAATTTTAGGGAAAAATAAGATCATACATAGAAATATATGACTTTTTGAAGTGTCCTGCTGCATAGATCTCCACCAAACTTTTCAATAAGAGTAATACTTTTTTTTTTTTTTTCCTTCTGAAAAGAAAATTTCATTGTGTACCTTGAGTGTTGAATCAAGCTTTCCCGACAAAGCTAGTAGAAGTGTAGTTTTCCCGGAGCCTGGAGGGCCCAAAAGCAAAGTCATTCTGCATATCAGAAGCACTAATCAGATATTTATGAACAGATAGAACCAAGTTTTATTGTTTAAACCAGGGAGAAGAAAAGGCCTTCACACCTGCAAGGCCTTACAATCCCACTGATATCATGAAGGATAGATATTGGTCTCTTTCCACTTGGCACAATGTGCAGTGCACTTAGTACTCCCTAAAATGAGAAAAAAGAAGAAACACAAATAGGACTGGTTAAAAACCTTCTTGTTTTACACTATACATTTATGATCCTCTTTATGATCAAATTCTCCAATTTAAAAGATCAGCTTATTACCATGATCTTATTCACAAAAAAGTTTAGGACCGTTGGAACACCCCGGTTCCCCACATATGCCTCAGCATCTATGTTAAGATGATCAAATCGAACCTCAATGGTTGGGTTATCAATTCCAACACTGAAACAAAGAGAAAACTGTGTAACTGATGTTTACAGAATCTGTAAACTTATTTCTACTCTTGTTTTTTTTTTTAAAATGAGACTCACCGTTCCATGCGGTCTCTAAGCTTAAGAAGAAACTTCTCATTGTCTTCTTCTGCAGTTTTGACCAGCTTCTCAAGCAGGTTCTTCCTCTCCAGAATTCCAAGGTCCTGGATGTCGACTTCTTGTGCCGGGCCGCTAACTCCGGTGAGAATTCCTTTCCTCATGCGATCATAGGTGGGGAGCTTCTCGAGCACTGCCCATTTCAGGGCCTCCTCGTCATCCTCCTCCCGTCCAGATCTGCCGAAGACGGTGCTTGTTGTTCTCCATGAGGAGGCACTTCGACTCATGCTCCTCATGCTCCCCCTCATGCTCCCTCTCACGCTTGCCAGTCTCATAGTACTCTCCATGTTTCTTCCACCTTAGCTTCTCACTTGCAATCTTCTTGCCTAGTTTATAAAGATTCAAGATTTGTTAAATTTCAGGTAATTGTATTCCATGAACAGCCCACGAGAACCCAGAGTTGATCTGTTGCTTCAAGTTTAAGAGGGGTTGGCTTGTTGCCTACTTGTAAACTTCTTAGGAGGGAAAGTTTCAAATTGGAGGAGTGGGTGTTTTGGTGCAACTGGGGAGCAGGGAGAAAGAGTTTTATAGTGCTAGCAGTTGTGGAAATGATTAGCTGTTTTGGCTTTATTATGGGAAGCTTCTTGGCCTGTTGTGTACCAAGTCTCAATTGGTTGCCATTTTTTTTAAGGACATAGTTTATGAGAACGATACTATCAATGAACTATAATAGTTTGATAGTAGAAAACTGTACATTTGGTCAAATAATGTTTATTAATATTTTTAACGAGGAACTTAAGGTTGGACCTCGTTCCTATTTCAAGTAAGGATCCCAAGTTTCCTTTGCATGCGAGGTAATTTGATTTCTAGATAAGACTTCTCTAAAAAGGATGTTCCGCATAGGGGTGCAAACGAGTTGAGTCGAGCTCGAGCCAGGGGGTGTTCGAGTCGAGCCTGACAATCAAAACCCGAGCTTGAGCTCGAGCTCGAACTCGAGTCGAGCTCAAAATCCGAGCTCGACTCGTCGTCAAATCGAGCGGCTCGTTGAGCTCGCTATCGAGCCCGTCGTCGCGCCCGTGATGGGCGGTCCGTCGTCTCGCGACGCTCTCGCACCCGCTCCAGCAGACGCAGCCCGCATCCGATCCAGCTTCCGCTCCCGCCTCCCGCAGACGCAGCCCGCATCCGATCCCGCACACGCTCCTGATCCCGCGCACGCGCCTGCTCCTGCTGGCGCAGCCCGCGTCCGCTCCCGCCTCCCGCCTCCCGCTGGAGCAGCCCGCGCCCGATCCCGCAATAGCTCCCTCGCACCCACTCCCGGCCTCCCACAGACGCGACCCGAGCTACTCGACGAGCCAACGAGTCGATCAGCCCAATGTCCGAACTCGAGCTCGTTTAGTGTTCGAGCTCGAACTCGTGTTCGAGCTCGGCTCGTCGAGCCCATTAACGAGCCGGCTTGACTCGGTTGCACCCCTAGTTCCGCATCATTTCACCCCCGCCCCCCCCACCCCCCCCCCCCCCCCCCCCCCCCCCCCCCCCCATGGAAGGATATGGGCTAGGTGGGAATTCGAGATAAATATATATATAAAAAAACATTTAGAAGGAGAAAGAAAAAAATAAAAACGACAATAACAATGTAGGAAATATAATCTTATATTTGTTATTAGGTCAATCAACAAAGAGAGTTGGCATAGTATGATCAATTAACACCTAAGAGCCCACTTGTCTAACTTAGAACCTAAGGAGACACTAGGAGAATGGATTAAAAAACCATAAGGTGACCAAGTCAACAAAAAATTGAAGTAAATAAGAAAAAAAAAATCCTAAAGGAATAAACAAATTCCAAGACAAGGATGTTACCACTTATCTTATTAATTAATACCAACAACATACCATTAAATGGCTTCCCCTTGAAGCTTTTGACTAATGATAGGCACATTCATCCTAATGTGCAGATTTAGAAGATTAGGTTTTTGGCAATATTTCATCCCATATAAAAGATTGAGCATGCTATGATGAAAGAGTAATCCCCTAAAAGCTTGAAAAAAAAAAAAAAAAGAAATCGCATCACCAAAATGGCTACTATATATGTTATGATGCACCGACATTTTATTAGAAAATAGTATATATTTCGTGTCAGACATGTTCAAAAGCGAAAACTTATGTGACATATCTTTGAGGCATGTCATGCATGCCATCTAGATATATATCGAAAAACAAATCTAATAAATGTCCTTGAATAACACAAGTATACAACACAACATCATGTGAACCACCTTCCTCGCCCCCTCGCATCAGGCTCGTAACACCCCAACATGCCGCCTCCTCTCTTGAAGCAAACATGATAAGTTATATTTGTTTCTTTTATTTCTTTAAAGTCGAGCAATTGTTTTACTATTTAAAAGGGTGATATTTTTGTAGTCAATTAAAATAATGAAATTCATGGAGTTCGGTTAGAGAATTGATCATTTAATTATATGTAAATGCCTTTTTTATAATTGTCAATTAAAAAATTTTTTTTAAGACATTTGAGTCATTAAGTCAAATTCATACAAATATCACATATGCAAGCTTCAAGACCTCCAAGTTAGTAGCCAAAGCTCTCAACCAACAGACTAAGGTGAGCTGCGTAATCAATTATCTTTTATTAGCGCTCTTTTCATGTTTATTTAATTCATGCAATTACTGTACACAAATTTTAATTTTTTAAATATATAAATTATTATATGGTATAAAAAGTATACTCGTGTCATATATTTTCAATAATAGATGCATCCCATGTCTGTTTTGTATTTGTATCCATATCATTCCATCATAACTCATATATATCCAAGCCAAAAATTTATTCATATAAAGATATAAAATAAAACAAAACAAAATAAAAATTAGATCGCTTGATGGTCTCAAAAATAGGAGAGATTATTACGTGCAGAGTCCAGACACAATATGCGTCCAGATTTTTTGAGAGTACACAGCAAATGCACAGTAAATACACAATTTTGATCAAAACTATATATTTAATATACATTTACTGTGTACTCTCACAAATCCGGATGGTTCAGACTCCGCACCTAATAATTTTTTCAAAACTAGAGGAATGCCTGATGCGCTCGGACCTCGCATACAATTTTTTGAAAAAAAAAAGATGCCTAATAAAACTTTGAATTTTTGGGGCAATTACATACATAACACCTACTTTTTCACTATTTACAAAACTATCACACTCCTACATCCATTTCAAATTCTCATTAAAATATCAAAAATCACATTAAATCTCCTACTCGTACTTTTTTTTTTTTCATTTTTGTCAAATTTCTAATAATGTAATCTTGACATGCGCTAATACTCATGTTCAATAGTTTAATAAAATAGCATCTATATTAATTTTGTAAATAGATAAGATTTGAATGTCATATATGTAATTTCTCTCTTAATTTTTTTTTATTCATGATTTCACTAATTTGGCACATTTGACCAAAGCCAATCAGCCATAAACTATTTTTAAATGTTGATCAAACGTGAGATAAGGGTTAATTAACAATAAATAATTATTAATTCATATTTTTAAGGCAAAATTTACATCACCTCGACGTGTTAACTCATCTTCTTCTGCCAAAGATATTGCCCACAAATTGAAATTTTATGCAAATCCATTCAGGTCGGTCTGAATGATTCAAATAAAATAAAAATTATTTCAATTCAATTATTATTATTTTTAGTTTTATGTTTGTTACTGTGTTTTACTACTATTTTTTCGTTGCTTTCAAGAGAATTTTACACCAAAAAACTGCTATAGAAGTTGTATCAAATAAAGCCCGCATCATTAAGTTCAATTAATTGAATCGTCGAATCAAATAATTTGATATGATCATCATACTAATGTTAAATTATAAAAGATTCTTTAAAAAAAAAAAAAATAAATAGACTACATTACTATTTATTATAATATTGGTTGAATGATTTTCTATAATGATTTTTTTTTTAATCTGAGGAATGTTAGTAAGGGTGTCAAAATGGGTATTCAGATTTGATTCAAGTCGAATTCAGAATTGACTCGTGTCCAATTCAGATGATTCTAACCCGACTTGGTTGTATAAACGGATCAGAAATCCAGTCCTGATCCCAACCCGTTAGGTTGACCCGATCCTACCTGCGAACCCACAATTGTACGTGCGCAAGCTGTGCGACTGCGTTGTGGGCAACGAATGCTTGGCGGGATTAACCAAGAGATATTCACGCACCACAACAAAGGCAACACCTCTGTTGCCAATCTTATTATCGGCCAGATCTCAATGTATATTAGTTGGATCTAAATGGATTTGTACGTTTCAAAGAAGCGTTTGGTTGAGCCAAATGTCCACATTGATATGAAGTGCCAAAAGGCCATTTCTTTGGACTCCCTCAAAGTTAAGTTCCCATTGACATGAATCACCTTTTCAATTTAATTATCATAAAATAATCCTTTTGCTGCCATAGAATTCCCCTTTTTTGAGTGATAGTTTATTCAACTTTAATATAAATTTGAAAAGTTCTACCTTTTCCTTTCAAAATATAGTTTTTTTCCCCCTTAAATCAGTCAAATGAGCTATAACATACAACTAATACTAAAATTATTCAGAAGATTAAAAAATATATATACTAAGCCAACATTATAAGATAATTAACTTCTTATTAATATCAAGACTTAAGATTTATTTATTTATTATAAGTGGCTGTAGCATCAACAGCCTACAAGAGAAACACACACATCCACACACAAAATAGGACTAATATCCTCTCAAGGAGGTAACTGTAACAAGTACAACATAAGATGTCAAAATAACATCTTGTCATGAAATCTCTCATTTTATCTCTTTCTTCAAAGTGCTCAAACTTTCTCCCACAGCTACATTCCTGTAATATAAGTTTGCTTAGAAGCTAATACTGTAAAAATCACTATAATTAATTCACAAATTTTAATGAATTAAATTCAATAAATTTTATATGCATCTTAATTACTTTTTTATCATAATATATATAAATTTTATATTCATTTTTCTACTTTGAGATCCTCGTAGTACAAATTATTTATGTATTACATTCAACTAAAAAAGATTCAAGAATTTTAAAGCTCATCCTAGTTTCAAATAATTTAAAATTCTTTAAATTTTTTTTGATTTGAGTGTGATATATAAACATATAATTAGTATTACACTAATCTCAAAACAGATAAAAAATCTTTGGCATCAATCATGATAATTTTTTAATATGATATATATCATGATATAAAGTTTTACTATAATAATCTTTTACCTTTATGGTACTTATAAATTTTTAAATTTGTTGAACAAAGGTGATTAAGGATCTGTTTGGGATGGTACAACTTTTTATAAGGCTTATTGTAAAGTTATTGTGAGGAAAACAACTTAGACTTCATTTGGGATGACTTTCTTACTAGCTACTTCTTAAAACAACTTTTTAGTACAAAAGTTAAAACTTTTGTACTAGAAAGTTGCTTTAAGAATCAGTAAGAAAGCAGTCTCAAATGAAACCTTGATGTTATAAAAACAACTTTCAATAACATTTTTTTTTAAAAAGTAAAAATTCAATAGCCAAATAAATTGTGGTTGCTGTCTAAAAGCAAAGCGACAAAAAAGTTGTCTCAAACAGAACCTAAATCAGTAATGACGAATTATATATGTGTTTACCATTGTATTCCCTCGGCGCATTGCATCGATAGCATTCGAGCCTGCTTGCAAAATTGTGTTCATTACACCCGTACCTGAAACCAATTAAGCCAGTATTCTAGCTTTTAGCTAATACACATACTTAGTTGGTGATGATCAATAGAAAGAAATGCATAATGCATGTATATATTTATAATACCTTCTATATGACTCAGTGAAAAGTGATAAGAAAGTTGAAGTCCTAAGCCTTCCACAATGAATACTAAATCATGTGTGATACAATGACATAAAAATTGATCAGATTTGTTATGTGTTGCATGTGACCTGCCACCCTCACTACAGGAAATTTGCTGAATGCCGACGGTTTATAAACCACTGAAAATTTTACAAACCCCCGGAAATTACCGCCGGTAATGAACGATTTTCCTATAGTGCCTTAGTTAACTTAAACATTAATGTAGGAAGGTGCATCATCCTTATAGTTATACATTGATAGTAGGGATGTGAATTTGTTACTCAACCATTTTAGTTTGTTGGTTGAGAGTTTGATTCTATCATTAGGGTTATGAGTTTGTGATTAGTTTATGTTTATGAATTTGTTTAATTATAGGATTAAATTTATTCATATTTTAAGAAAATTGTTGGCTCGAAGATTGCATACATGAAAATAAGAAACATAAATTATTTTGAAAAGATCATTAAAACTTTAATTTCAATAAATATTTATAATTCTAAATCTTAAATTTTAAAAGAAACATAAATTATATATATAAGAAAATCATAAAATTTTAATGTGAGGGCACAAGTCCCTTAAATCTACCATTTGTATTATGTAAGGCTAGCTAGCTAGTTTTATATGCATTAAATAGCTTATAGAAAGTATGCATGCTACATGCATATTAAAAAAAAAAAAAATTGCTTCTAACCTGGTGCAAATCCAGTCACCAGATTTCCAACCTGGAAGGACACTTCCATAGCCAAAAACTGGAGTTCCAGCTCCAATAGCTACCCCTCCATCCTTGAAGCCCCCACACTTAAAGCAGCTGGTCCTGCTCGCAAAATTGTGAACACCACATGCACAATACCAATCTCCAGGCTTCACGTCAATCACTCCTGGGGACCGAGCTCCGGCCGCGAAGCCACCGGCGTGCTCTCCACCGCCGATCCTCGGCTCACCGCAACGGTGGCACGAGTCGCGGCGGCTGAAGTTGAGATGTTGGCATGACCTGCAGTCCCAGTCTCCTGCCTTCCTGTTCATCTTCTTCACAGTAACGATATACTTCTACACCTAATAGAAATATCAAAGATATCTTTGTATTCAAAATATTTTATAGCAATATTTTACAAGAAAATGTGGCTAGAATTTCTTGGAAAATTTGAGAGAAGTGGCATTGTGTGATCAAGGCAATATTAATGTGAGGAAGGCTAGGTGAGTTTAAGGTGTGGAAGAATGCTAGAATTTTGGTGGGTTTTTATAGCTTGCAAAAGGTAAATTATCACTCTTTCTCTCTCTTCAATAATTGAGAATCTATCTAGTGTGGGAAAGCTAGTGAGGTGGTGTTCTTTTTACTCCTTGATGAAATAGCTAGCTAGCCATCCTTGAACAATGGAATCACAAAAGAGAGAAAGTGGGATAGCTTAGATGGGGAACGTATATATGTGTGTAAAGGTGAAAAATAATTAGGGATTAAGAAGAGAGAGAAACTAGAAAGATGGAGGATTTTATGAGGAGTTCACTTCTTTGTTGACTTGTCTTCATTTGGCATATTTATATCTATAGCTCTGTGATTTTCTATATTGTATATAAAATAAATATATTAAGTATTAACAAATCAGAAATTTCATATACTCATCAAGATAATTTACATGCATGCACAAAATGAATTTTGTTAAGCACATTTTATATATTTATTTATTACACTGCTACACAATTAATATAAAGACTAAGGCTTTATTTGAGATATCTTTCTTACTGCTTTATAAAACTGTAATTGTTTAAAGATGTTGTAGAAAGAAGATTTCTAGCAAAAAAATAATGGTCAAATAAAAATTATGACTATGATATGAAAAATAAATCACTAAGAAAATTGTCTCAAATGAAGCCCAAAGCTTTTAAGATTTGTTGTAATTAGTTAATAGATGTTTTAGTCAGAAAATCATGAAGTTTATTCGTTAAAAAACATTCTTGCAATTTAATTTCATTTATCTGCTTCTTGCAACAACAACAACATCATCAAGCCTTTATCCCACTACGTGGGGTCGGCTACATAAATGTTTGTTGTTGTTGTTGTTGTATCTACTTCTCGCTTTCGTTGGCTTATGAACCTCGACAATAAATATGCACAAATAAGAATTTTTTATTTTGTTAATGTGCTTAGCCAAATGAAAGTTTTTGAGTTGGATCTTATTTATTTTTGCATGGTTCCTCTGCTGGAATGAATGTGACCTGCTAAGAAAGAAATAGAAAGATTGTATGGTTAATTGAATTAGATTATGACTTCATTTGTGATAACTTTCTTACTGCTTTTTAAAATAACTTTTTGGCATAAATTTTTAATTCAAAAAATTTTTATACGAGAAAGCTGTTTTAGAAATTAGTAAGAAAGTTGTCCCAAGCGAAGCCTATGATTGAGTTGAAATTAATTGGATACTTAAAAGAAGAAGAATAAGAAGAGCTTCAGTGAATGTAGCACACATGCATGCCTCACTAAAAGGGCATTTTGTTACAGTAAATTAACTAAAATTGATATAGACTTTATAAATGTAAGTATGCTAGTTGGCTAGTTGGGGGTTCTTGGGTGGTTGCTGCCCCTGTTTCACTTCGCTGTTGTTGCTCGGGTTTGATTGTTTCTGGGAGATTTGCTTATTATTGGTGGGGTGGGTGTTGCAGGGATGGTGGGGTTGTTGTTATGCTTTGTTTCTTTGTGTTTTGGACTGACTGCAGGCACAGGTCTCCTCTTCAGTTCTGGACTGGTTGCTGGGAGAGTTGGAGTGTTACCAGAAGCTCTTGTTCCAGATATATCCTTTTAGTTTTAATAGTATTTCATTTCAATTTCATTGCTTTAATATTGTTATGTTATTTTCTGTTATGTGTCTCTTTTTGGCGGTTGCAGGACATGGACGTCAAGTTGATTTTGATTTTGGATTCCTGTTGCTGGGAGCTTTTTGGTATTTTTTTTGCGCTCTCCCATTTTTTTTGGGTGCTTAGTCTGAAGCACCGTAGAATGTTACTAGGTTGCTTTGTACTGTGTTTTAGTTGGGAAACTCGAACCCCTAGGTTTTTGGTTTTCTTTTTGGAATGTAGCTCTTTGAGCAGTAGTGGGATTGAGTTCCTCTTAAGGACTGTAATTTTGCTCTTTTATTAACACATAGGCCCCTAATATGGGTCCCCCCCCCCCTAAAAAAATGTATTGATCAAAATGATTGTAATTTTTTTTTTTATCAAAATGATCGTAAATAGTGATATCTTTTATCATCTCTATGTGAATGCAACTGCTAAAATTTGGCTCATATGTACAAAATATTTTAAAATAGAACACATTATTTGAACACGTTGGGTTCAAAATCTTTTATTCTTTACACCCATCTACCTCAGTTGTGATCAAAAGGATAGCTCTAGTATCAAAACCAAAACAATTTATAACAACACTTTCACCTACAAACTTCTCCTCTTCATGTTTATCATTTGCGTGCTATTTTTTTCTCTTTAAATCATAGCAATATATATTATGAGATATTTCTTTTTATAATAAAAGATGGTAATAACATTAAACTTATTATAAGTTTTACTCCTACTATGATTAGAAGTGGACTCATGACTATATGATCAACCCTTGAACCACAATAAACTTTTAATTAATCTCATCCTCCTCAAGCTAAATAGTTACTCCTTTAGTATAGTTTCTTGAGTGCTTTTAACAAGAAGTTAATGAGCTTAATAATGAGATTAAACTCTTTAGCGAGTAAATAGCTAGGTATATCATCCCACATATACAGCAACTAGAGTATCTTTATACTCCTAATAAAGTTTTTTTAGAAGTAAAGACTTTTAGTCATATTTATTAGTTAATTAAAACACCCCACATCTTCATTTTTCAAAGTAAAAAATCTTTAAAAAATCAAATTTCTTAATCTTAAACTTGATGGTCAATGTAGTTTTTGAAAAGCTCAACTTTGTTATCAGTTATTAATAAAAAAGCAAGCTTAACTTTATGCTATGAAATATAAATCTAGGAGTAAGTAAGATGAACTATAAAGTAATCTCAGAAGTGTTCAGGTAACACAAAAGAGCACTTAAATTTATATGATTCAGCTTAAGCTTTAGCCTAAGCCATTAGGAGAGGATGGAGAATCCAATCAAATAATAAATAAGACAAAATGATGGTGCACAAAGGCGCTCATCAACCCTTCCTAAAATCTGAGTACAGTACTCTTGCTTTATGGAGAAAAAAAAGGACTAAAGCCTCTTAAGAAAAAAAAGAGAAAATAATTTAGAAGTGATAATAAAAAAGATGCGTAAGCAAATAGTAGAAAATTATCAACTTCAAAAATTCCTCAAAAAATTTCATCAATTTATTGAGATGATACTTCAAACTCTTGAAAATAAATTTCACGTGATTTCCTTCTCTTTCATTATCCTTCTCTCATGTCCTTTTTCTCTCTTCCCAATTTCTTCCCATCACCTCCACACAATAACTCAAAATTGCCTTATGCGTTAATGTATCAAGTTATTCACAGTCACCAATCCAACGTACAGCTACCTCTGAGAGAGAGAGAGAGAGAGAGAGAGAGAGAGAGAGAGAGAGAGAGAGAGGTATTATTCAAGGATGTTATCTTTAGAATTGAGTGTGTGGAATTGTTGCGGGGGAGTTTGAACTATTCAGATATATTCTCTCCCTATATTGCTAGCAAATAAAGACAATAATGCAACAATGCAGAGGATATATGCTCTTGTTTTGCTGTTAAGAGAGGAAAAGTCTTTCTTTCTTAAATTATTACATAATGCTATAATGTGGATGATATATTCGAACAACTCTTGTTTATGCAAATAACAGATTGACATGTGTAGGCTTCAAAAACTTACTTTGCATCATTGCATGTGGCTCAAATGCTATAAAGAATGTCTTCGTTGAGTTCCTTCTAAAGTGTTAACAGTTATATATATATATATACACACACACGCCCGGGCCTCTCAGTGGACCCCCTTTCTTTTTCTCCTTCGGGTCATTGAGGAGAGTTTTAATGCTAAATTAGTTCCGTGGCAAATTTTCAAAAAGCATATTGAATTGTGAATAAGACACTACCCAGAGGTTTCACCCTCATTTTGTGAGGACTTTATGATCTGAGTTCAGGTTTCTTATAGGCGCAAGCCCCTATAGTCAATTGCCCCTCCTGACAGCGAGCTAGAGCTGAGAGAACTTTCGATTAAGGCTATCAATTAGATATGTAGACATACGTGTAATCTGGTGTATAGTAGCAACGTGGGTTTAGCGTTTGAAAATTTGATATTTAAAATAAGAAATTTACCACCTTAAACTTAAAGTGGATGGTGGAGGGATGATGATGAACCAAATCATGATCCCATGGTTCTGTCGTCCCAAGTCATAAGATTCCTTAATCTACTTATGCAACTTAGTAGGTCTACAAGCAAAGAAAGAGGAATATTAAGGATATAACTTCCTTTCAATCAGTGCTGACCAGTTTATAAATAAATACACAACATTCTATCTATAGGAAATCATGCTTGATGTAATCTATTGGGAAGATAACAACTACTAAAATGCTATGAATACAAAAAAGCATAAGTAAAACACATAAGACATGATGATAAATGAAAGCACCTACAAGTTATGTAGCAAGAGCTGATGAATGTTGTAATGCTCTTGTAATCAACCATCATTCAACATCAAGCAAATATATTGGACCTCTACAAGCAAGGATGGAAGATCTTCAACACATATAATCTCTCTATGAAGATAAATGTTTGTGTCATATTCCACTGATGGGTTGATGCAGAAAGACTTCAATAAATACAATATCTTTTAGTCAACCTCAATCTACAAATGAATACATTTACATACAGCAGTAGTGAATATGTTGTAAGGATCAAAATCATAATGAAATGCACAAAGAATGCAATGAATGCATGTTCATACGAGCTTCTATAAAAGCAGGAGATTAGTTAGTGCACTACAATCTACTTGCATAAATTATGCAAGTAGTGCACGACAGTCTACCTATACAAAGTAGCAAACAACTCAATCTAGAAGCTGCTACAACACGCCACCGGATCCGTAACAATCATGCAAGCGGACATAAGGCATTTCCAAATATTTTCAAAATATCCTCACACATGTACTGTAGCTTGTATATAAATAGTTACACTAAAAGGGGGTATCAATTAAACACCTGTATGGGCCCCGGTGAGCTTGTTATTGGTACACATGTGATGTCTAGAGATGCTACGCGGGTCGACAAGTGAATTCAAGTTTGAACCCGATCATTCTATACAGATCAATAGGAGTCGACAGGGTTCTAACCATATCCTTTTATACAGATTAATAAGAGTCGATAGGGTTCGAACCACCAAGTAAATATAAGATTGTGGCACCATTATATTTGTTTTAATACATTCATATTAGGCCTTCAAGACCTATAACAATATGAATTCACTAATAAAGGAACAAAGCCTACGAAACTCGTTCCCCTGTCGGCAAATTGATAGGGTCGACAAGATTTAATCAAATGAAAATGATCCCAAACACCCCGATGATGATCATGTTGAATAGAAAATCTCAATCGGATGGGTCCATTCCAAATAATTTCAAATGCCGCCCAAATGTCCCAAAAATCCAAAATTCCAAAAATTCAAAGATATTTAAATTTGAAATCAACCATCTGAAATACACTTACAGCAAAATCCATCCACCCTCCGCAATAGCTTGTCGAGGTGGACAAATTAAAATTTACTTCAGCTCACATGGAGCTAATGCCTAGTCGAAAATATCTTTAGGATTCATTCTCAAATAGTCTCCTGTCAGTAAGAATGTGGTACGTGTCTTTTAACCGACAGTTTTGCTATTAAATGGCACCACAGGATAAACTGTTATGATCTAGGGCCCTCTGAACCGAGTGATTTTACCACCAAATGGAACCACGAAATATCGATTATGGTCAGAGCCAATACGCTCCTTGGTGGAATCAAATTCTTGAGATATGAATCAATAGGATATGATCGATAGGGCACAAAGCCCTCTGTTAGCCGAGGTGGATTCAAATTTTTCTCCTTAGATAAACATTCACCCCAGATCTATAAGGTACTCTTGGACGAAGCAGTCCATGGCTGCCGACAATGATCCTTCTATCAGGTTGGGTCGACTACCTCCTCTGACTAATTAGACGAGGGACCACGATGGCGCGGGACGACTGAACCATGGGATCTTGATCGGGTCTACATCCATTTGCCCACCATCCGCTTTAAGTGTAAGATGGTGAAATTTAAATTTTAAATATTAAATTTCCAAACCTAAGCCAATGCTGCTACTATATGCCAGATAAAATGTAGATGTACATATCTGATTGACGAGTAGCCTTAATCGAAAGTTCTCTCTCATTATCGAGGGGGATAATTAGCTATAGAGGCTTGCGCTTATAGGAAACCAGAACTCATATTATAAAGTTCTCGCAAAATGAGGGCAAAATCTTTGGGTAGTGTCTTACCTACAAATCCATCTGCCTTCCAAAATTTACCCCGAAACTTATTATGTTAAAACTCCCCCGAAGAAAGAAAAAGCAATAAACAGTCGCAGGTGGAGGACGGGGCCGATTTTTCGGATCCCATAGATTTCTGGCTACTCCGCTGGGGTCGGTCAGGATGTCGTGAGGAAGAGGGCAGTGGTTCTACTGTAACTCGGGTTTTGCCGTGGATGAGAGAGATCGACGACTTCAGAGATTGGGATTCGGTCGTGGGTTGCGAATGGAGGAAGTCTGCGACTTGTGGAGGTTTGCAGGAGAAAAGGTCCCGAAGGCTTCCACAGGTCCGATATTTAAAGACGAGAAAAGCATAACTGGCGCGTGATTTGAACAGTATTCCCGGGAAGAGACGTGACTCCAGTGGCGTCGGCACTGAATAGTGTCAGGTACGCTGGATATCTTGCGGGATTCATGAAAATTTGGGCATCTCGACGAATACGAGGTATGTGATTTTCATTTTTGTTCTTTTACACATGGGTCAACATGCATTTTATTAAATTAGAGTTTAATTCTTTGTTCATCATTTCAGGTTTTGTTCCCTACCATCTTTGGTTCAAATAAGGCCGCCTACCATCCAATTTTAGGTCCCCTATAAGTGAAAAATTTGGCAGCCGCCTAGCGTCTCCCATATTTAGGAAAAATTTTAGGAGTCTTAGCTTGCCCTCCAAGTCAAGAAAGACGTGCATGGTCAGTGTCGGGTGGCACCGTAATCGTAGTCTTCAGTCCTACAATGCTAAGAAAGGCGTGCATAAGTCTTCAAGGGTACCTTCTTGAAGACGCATGTGCAATTTTTTTCTCATGAGGCCTGAGGCACATACGAGTACTTAAACTGTCACACCAAGAAAAGCACGCACGAGAATTATCTGCCTCATCACAAGCATTGCAGCGAGCTTTCTCCCATCCCACTATGATATATATAGTCATAAATCCATTAAACTCAAAAAAATAATGGCTGTAACTCTAAAAAGCATACAACTTGGAGAGCACAATTGTAAAAAGTTATAGCAAAAAATTGTTCCAAGAGTTTTTATATCAATAGAATATTTTTATCTCCATAGTCAACTATGGATGACCTCAAACACATACAATACAAAGTGATATTCTCATTTCAATAATATTTACACATGAAATATAATCATTCATGGTATGAAATAAAAATATAATAAAAAATATGATGAAATAATTGATACCTAATATTTATATTTAAAATTAAAAATATATTATTATTATAACTCCAAATCACCAACCCAAATAACATTATAGAACAAGACATAAAAAAAAAAAAAAAAAGAGATAGAGATAATATGAGAAGAATCCAAACATGAAAGTATCAAATATCTTATTGGATGTTGTTCCAATAATGCATGGGATGCGGGGACACGAATACAACCTCCCCGAGTAGCATTGTGTTGCTTTCTCTAAGTTCAGAGAGAAAGTGGAGAAGATAAAGAAAGGAATTAAAGAGCCACATAAGATATATATTAAATGAATATTCCCATCAAAACCATAGGCCTCACATACAAAAGCATTTCATTCAATTATTTCTCAGTATCTCTTATTCTCCTCTCGTTTAAGATCTATCAGATTGCCCCACTTTTCACTTTCCCTTCACTGTGGTCACACAAATAATTCCTTAACGGTCACCAACTGAAGATTGCAATGCTACCTTAGCCTTTGGAATAAAAAAAATAATTCAAGATTGAATTATATATATATATATATATATAAGAAATTAAATGCTAATATTTTGGTTTGGTCATATAAACTGTCAACCTTCGGAAGACCCAATTAAGAGAGTAGAAGTATTAGGTTTGGCCTAGGTTAAGAAATGTAGAAGTAGACCTAAAAAGATTTGATTAGAAAGTATTAAAAAAAATGTCTTTTATTACTTAGATTTTTTTTTTTTTTTTTTTGAGAGCGAGGTATCCACATGTTGTCACACTCGAAAGGGCGCTTGACGGCATGACTAATCCTCAGCTGACCTAGAAGAGGCACTCACCCAGAAACTTCCTGACCCGCACTTGATTGTGCCCCACTTAAGAGGCGCTGCAGCTTGATGGGAATCTAGCAAAGGTTGGGTGGTTCCCAGCCGTACTCGCCCACCAACCAAGCTAAGCAACAGTGAATTTTTTATTGGATTTAAATGAGAATTTGATTCTTAACAAGACACAATAGAGAAAAAGAATTCATGTAGCTGACCCCACGTAGCTAGATAAAGGCTTGATGTTTTTGTTGTTGATGCTATTTTGACTATTTGCAAAAATCGTAGATAGCGACTGCAGTTGTCTTGTAGCTGTTTTGAAAACATTATAAGCATTTTTGTGGCAATTAAAACTGCTGTAATAGCCTAAATTAAACGATGCAAAAACTTTTTTTTTTTTTTTTGGTAGAATTGTTTTGTTATGAATGAGATTTTATGTCTGCAAATATCAAGGGAGCTGCATTGTTATGTACTCTTCCATCAGTGCCATTTATTGCAATTTGAACTGTTGGAATAGAATTCATTAATATTTGAATGATTTTGAAAAGATGAGACTTTAATCCTAACAATTCAAAATGGTTTAGTGACAATGATTAGAACAATTAGATGATGTAATAAAGCAATTGAGAGGAATTAACTGTTCTTCACTAACACTTTTTTATTGATCTATTTGAACATATTTCATTGGATATTAAATATTTTCATCATTTACAATTGGGCTGTTTATAAGCTTATAAATCTCCTCCATACTTTTAGTAATGTCTAGAAGCAAACCTCAAACGACTATGTGATATTGACAGTGATGGAACTCAGCAAGAGGAATTAGGGACAAAATTATCAAAAATAAGAGATGAGAATTAGGAAACTACTTTAGAGTAATAAATAAGAATTAATTAGGCTTTAATGGTCAACAATTTGTACGTGCCATAAAGCATTGCAGATCTCACCACCATCTTATAAAATTTTTCCGTAAGTTTGAGGGGTACTTTCTATCACACAATATATCTGATGCATTCCTCCACTTCAACTATTCGACTTAAATTCTACTAATAACATGCCCAGTTATTTCACCATTACTCTAAACAATAGACTCGAGATATCTAAGACGTGTACTCTTATTTATATGATGATGATAACACAATAAGATATAAATTTTTCAAATTATCGAAGATATGAGATGCTCAAAAGAGCCCTATTACTCAAAGGATTGGTCATGACTTCTATCGAAAACATAATATAAAAGAAGTCATTTGCAACCCAATTGAAAGGTGAGGTCGATTGAGGGCTTTCATAGTTATAATAATTAATTATTATGAACAATTAAGACTTCATTTGGGATGACTTTCTTATTGCTTTCTAAAGTTGTTTTATCGAACAAAATTTTTTAGTTCAAAAAGTTTGTGTACTAAAAAGTGGCTTTAGAAAGCAGTAAGAAAATTGTCCAGACGAAATCGTAGTGGTGTGATTTTATTTTATTTAATAAGCGATCTTTTAGTCAAGCTAATCAACAATACTTGGAGGTTTCATTTTTAATAATTTAATATAAAACTAAAATTATTATTTTAAGAGTTATAAAGTCTAGATGATTTATTTAAGATGGCTCCTTAAGCTTTTTTTATTTCCTTAATTTAGATATTGAAGGATAATTTATCATCATAGTACTAAACAATGTTAGGGTTCTTCTATTAGATTTAGTAGAGATAATTTGAGTGAGCTTATGAACAATTTTCTATTTCTACTCCTTTGATGTTGAAGCTTAAAATTCAAGTGAGAAGTAAACATAATTCTTATGAAGTGGGACAAAAGTGATTGACCACATCTAGCATTATAGATTGGCTCGACCCCATCAAACCTCACCTCAATACACGAACTTCTACCTCGCAACCTTCTACTTAGAGTCAACAATATCTACAATAAATCTACCTCTACAATAGTAAATTCGCCATCTCAGTAGTTTATCACAAGTTACACATTTACAATACAACATAACCCCTCCTAACTACCCTCATTGAATGTCCTACTAGTCTCACTTCCACCCACAATCTGCCAACCTACTAACAAAATAACATCTTTAAGCCTCTCACAAACCTCTCGTATGTCGCCATCGACTCAACACCCTATCTTGAACCTACCACAACAAAAAAACCCTGCACTTCTCGAAGGGCATATTAAAGGAATATCTATAGGTATATTATGACGGTGCATATTCACATTTATATTGTTATTGTATTATCATATAATTTATGGCATATAATGTACTAATTTCTAACTATTACCAACATAATAAGTAGTGCACTCATTACTATTGCTTCCTCATTACCACCATATGTGGCCTTATATCTATTAAGTCTTTTTAATGTGAATACAAAGTTCATGTTGATTTCTAATTTTCACAAGTTTAACATATCTCATAGGTATTATAGATTTTATCCATCTAAAAAAGTTTAGGCAAATATAGTTGAAAAAAAAAATTCCTCATTATAGAAATTTATAAAAAAAAAGCATAAAAATTAATTATAGCCAAACAAACAATAATAATTATCTAGAAAATAAATTATAAAAGAAAACTATCTCAAATAGACTTTTACTAAGACTTGATTTGAGATGGCTTTCTTACTCTTCTTTAAAACTATTTTTTAGTATAAAAACTTTTTAATTAAAACTTTTTATGCTAAAAATTATTTTAGAAAACAGTAAAAAATCTAAGTCAACCAAATAAAGCCTAAATAAGGAGAACTCATTAAAAAAAACAGAACAAATATATTTTATGTCATCAAAGATTAACATATTAAATAATAGAGAACAAAATCATTTGATGTACCATGCATGCGCACTGATCAGCTATAGAACAACACAAAGCATCAAAACAAAGCTTCCAAAAAGACCTATGAAGAAGAAGAAATAATGTATTTGATACTGTTCCTTTGTCTCACACTATTGTTCCCTATCACTTTCAGTAACATTCTAACTATCACAAATTGCAATCACTTTTTGTTGCACACTCTTTAACATCTTAATTTCTGACAATTTATACATTTTACAATGTCAGAAGTCTTTATTTGATACAACTCCTATTTTATATAATTTGTATTTTATTAGATTGTATGAGATAAAATTATCATATTAGAACTCATTATATCATAAAAATAAGTATTTTTAAATATATTTTTTATATAAATAAAAATTATTTTGAAATATTTGCACAAAATAAAACTCAAGGTCTAAGCCCATTGGGTATTAAGATGTGCCAAGGTAATTTGTTGAAGAGTAAAGAAAGATGATTTATTCTAAGCTTCATTTGGGACGATTTTCTTCCTGCTGCCTAAAGCAATTTCCAAGTAAAAAATTTATTTATTTTTAATAAGGTTCATTAATACTTAGAGTAAATTTTCAATAATTTTGTAAAAACATATAGAGGTAAGGTATGAGATCCTACATTGGCATTATGATGTTATTAAATGAGGAAATGGTCAGATACATACCATGGTAGAGTTCTTTATAAAATAAGATTCACTATAGAAAGAGAGAGAGAGAGAGAGAGAGAGAGAGAGAGAGAGAGAGAGAGAGAGAGAGAGAGAGAGAAATAAGTCTACACCGAATAGAAATATTTTGGCTCAACAAAAAGGAATCAGCCATAGCAGTAATAAGCAAGCTCATCCATGAGCTACAAACTTGCATCATAAAACAGGATAAGTTACTTCTCTCGCTAACCATCGAATTGAACTGTCATCACCAGCTGAATTCGACGCAATACATAATTCACTAAGAAATTCTCAAAGGAAACAATACGTGTGAGAGGCACAGCGCAACTTACAACAAACCTTCACAAGAGAAAGGGGAGGCCACAAGTGCTTTAGAAAATTCAAGGTGTCTTTCTCCTGTTGCTGATGCCGCTGGGGCTTCTCGAACCAGATTCCCCTGAACTACGCATTTCTCTTTGCAATGTCAATGCACCTCCTTGATGCCGCCTGGGGGAGGATTCCAGGTTCAACTCCCTCTCCAATGAGATGCCCTCTTCCATCAAAATTCCAAGCTGTTCATCATCAGAGAAGAACCAACTTCATCTCTCCTCAACATTTTCAAATCCAACCAGAAAGATTAAGGCTTCATTTGGGACGGCTTTCTTACCGCTTCTTAAAGTAGCTTTCTAGTACTAAAAAGTTATTTTAAGAAGCAGTAAGAAAGCTGTCTCAAACGAAGCCTAAGTCGAAGAAAACTTACCCTAATCTCATTCTCTTTTAAACGATCTTGAAGTACTTTTACAGCAGGGCTCAAGCTGCATACAAGGATAATAAATCTTTCAACAAGCAAAATAGAAAAAAAAAATCCTATTAACATCTTCTTTATATTCTCACCAATATTCGATCAACTTGCACAGTGATGCCTGATAGGTTGATGTGTGATGTATGTAAGCGAGCGGGTGTATCTTTCCATTGCTGCATAAATTCTATTAAAATTAAATCTTATAATTAAACTTAGAAGAAGATGCATTTCTGAGTGATAATGGCATTTGTTAGTATGCACATAACCACTACCGCATGTTTTGTAGAAGGGCCTGTTTGTAAGCGGACTGTTCCTCCTCAAATAACATATGTTGCATATCGGTGAACGAAGATAATGGAGAGTCGAGCTTCAGTAGAGCCCTGGTGGGAAGCACAATTAATGGGACTTCCATCCTGATATACTCTGCGCCACTGTGAAAGTGTAGAAAAAGTGTCAACAAGGTCATAAAGCAACTTTCGTTATAGCATACACCGTTAATTTTACATCTTATAAGCTTGAAAATGTCAAATTGTAAGAGGAAGATGGAGAGTAGAGGGATCATCTAATTTGCATGACCAAAGAGAATACATGACAATCAGCTAAGGCCAGAGTGAAAAAAAATAGCATTTTATTAAGTAGATTATCAGATTTATACAGCTAACCATCATAAAGACAACTGCAAATTCAATGCAAATAAAACACAGCATGGCAAAGGAAAAATCTCCTTTTTGATCTGCTAGATGATTTGTTTAGAAAATAAAGTTTCTCGGAAAGATTAAATCAACCAGGAGTCTAATAGCTCATCATTTCAGTCCCAGCACAAACCTATAATTCATACAAGGAACTAATACATACAGGATTTTAAGCCATTTAGATGATCCCGTTCTTAAGCATCCATTGTTGGTTCAACTTAAATTCAGGACAGACCAAGGAGCAGGCAGCATAACGATTCAAATTGTAGGTATTTTCTTTTCACTGCATCAGTGTGTATGCCAAAATACTACTTAAATTTGGGAAAGCATAAATATGGAAGACTTGCAGAAAGATCCATGCATTGTTTGATCCAAACTAAGAAGGGTAGTTAAGCATGTTTGCTCATGATTAAATTTGCAACAGAAATGGCTTATTGAAAGAAGCGACATATCAAGTCAAGTTGGACAAATCAGAACCATTATTAAGAATGCATTGAGAACCCTCCCAGAATGCATTGACAACCCTTCCCAATACTGATTAACAATTTATATTTGTGGGCTTCTGAAAATTTGCGCTTTGGCCTACCCTATTTTCGGGGGAGTTTTAACAGATTAAGCTTCAGGGTAAATTTTGAAAAGGCATATTCGGTTTGAAATACGACACTACCCAGAGATTTTGCCCTCATTTTGCAAGGACTTTATGATCTGAGTTCTGGTTTCCTATAGGTGCAAGCCCCTATAGTTAATTACCCCTCTCGATAATGAAAGAGAACTTTTGATTAAGACTAGTCGTCAATCAGATACGTAAAGATAAATGTATCTGGCATATAGTAGTAACATGGGCTAAGTGTTTGAATGCTTGATATTTAAAATTAGAAATTTCACCATGTTGCATGGAAAGCGGATAGTGGGGGAATGGATGATGGACCTGATCAAAATCCCATAATTCCATCGTCCCGGGCCATCATGGTCTCTGGTCTACAAAGTCAGAGGAGGTAGTCGACCCAACCTGACAGAATGATCCTTATCGGCATCCATGGGTTGCGTCGTCCAATGGTACCTTGTGGACCTGGGTGAGTATTTGTCTAAGGGGACAAATTTGAATCCACCTTGACTAACAGAGGGCTTTGTGTCCAATCGATTATATCATATTGATTCACATCTCAAGGATTTAGTGCCATTATGGAGCTTACGGGCTCTGGCCATGATAAGAATTTAGTAGTGTTATTTGGCGGCCAACCAACCAGTTCAGAGGGCCTCAATCATAACCGTTTACCTACAGTGCCATTTGACGGAAAAAGTGCTGGTCAGATGACACGTGCCACATCCTTGCTGGCAAGAGATTGTTTTAGAATAATCCTAATGATATTCTCAACCAGATATTAACTCTTTGTGAGTTGAAGTAAAATTTAAAGTTGTCCACCTCGACAAACTGTTGTGGAGGGTGAATGAGTTTTGTTTTAAGTGTTTGATTATTTATTTTAATTTTAAATATTTGGATATGATGATTTCTTGGAGTTTTGGGTTTTATGGGCATTTAGGTGACGCTTTGAATATTTAGAATTAACCCCTCAGGTTGAGATCTTGTTCAACACGGTCATCATCTAGGTATTAATGGGCAATTGTATTTTATTGAATGAAACCTTTAACCTTTCAACTATGTTAGTTTGTCGACAGAGGATCGGATTCGAGTTGGCTGTATGCTTTTATTTAATTAATTTATTTTGGTATTATCCTTAAAGGCCTAATATGAACATATAAAAATAAATATCTCGGTCGACGTTATAACTGTATATTTGTTTAATAGTTAAAGCAGTGTCGAATCCTATCTACTCGTATAGAAGGATCAGACTTGAACTTGGATTTATCATTTGACCTGCGCAGCATACTCAGATGTTATGTGTGTACCCATAACATATTCGCTAGGATCATGCAGGTGTTTAGGTGGTATTTTTGATAATTATCTATTGAATCTTGTCGACTATGTCAAATTACTGACAATGATCGAGTTCGTTACCAACTTTGTGCCTTTAATAGTGGATTTTCATTGCTTATAGGCTCTATAGGCACAATATGAACGATTTAAAATAAATATCTCGATCAATGTCATAACAGTATATTTGTTTGTAACTAGACTCGTGTCGACTCCTATCTGCTCGCATAGAAGGATCGGACTCGAACTTGAATTTATCATTTGACCCGCACAACATCCTCAGACGTCACGTGTGTACCAATAACACGCTAGTCGGGGCCAATGCGTGTGCTTAGAGGATATTTTTGTACTTGAATTCAAACATGTTGTGATATATGTATGTGGGGCATTTTATAATATTTAGTGCTGACCAGTTATGCGGGCAACTGTCATTTGAATGTGTGTGATGCTCCATTTGAGTTTGCAGATGCATTCTATCCGCTTGTGTGAATGTTGCGGATCTGGCAGCATGGCATTGCACAATAGTTATTTGCCCATTTCATATAGGTAGACTGTCAATGAGAAGATCTATAATACAAGCAAAAGAGAAGATCTGTAATACATACATGCTCTCTACAAAGACAGATGTACGTGCCACATGTCACTTATGGGTAGATGTAGAAAGACTTCAGTAAATGCAATATCCTGAAATCAATTTCAGTCTGTGAAGGAATACATCTACCTGCCTACTTGTAGCAGTGGCGGATGTACTATATGAGCCAAAGGCCACAATAAAGTACATAAAGAATATAATAGATATAGGCTCCCACGAGCTTCTGCTAGAGCTCCGCTACGAATATTGCATACTATCTACGAATGAATGCCAAACTACTACAACGAATACAAGCATCAATAAACACAAAGCAGGAGATTCGTTAGTGCACTACAATCTACCCACAGAAAGAGACAAATAGTGCACGACAGTCTACCTGTACAAAACAGCGAACAACTCTATTCAAAAGCAGCTACGCTACGCCACCGGATCCGCAACACACGTACTAGCGGACATAAGGCGTGTATAAGTTCTCAAATAAAATGTTGTGTATTCAAATGGCAATTACCAGCACAACTAAAATATTTTCAAATACCCCTACACGTGCACTATAATTTGTATACACATAGGTATATTAAAGGGGAAAATATAATCTCAACCCGCAAGGGCCCCGGCGAGCATGTTATTGGTACACACGTGACGTCTAGAGATGCTGCGTGTGTTATTAAATTTAAAACTGATCCTCCTAAGTAGTTAAAAGGAGTAGACATGGTATAATTATAAAATGCCCCCAAACACCCGCATGGGCCCCGGCGAGCATGTTATGAGTATACACTCTTTTCCGGGTCAAGGAATGAGTTTACCGGATGCGAGAAATCTCCTTGCTCCGCACCTCGTTGCCTAAGAGTTCTTGCTTCTTGCACATGCTAGCTTTCCAACATGAGCTTATTCTGAGCCGCAAATGAAGCTAATCTTCTTGGTGTCTAGGGATGTTGCGCAGGTCGATAAGTGAATTCAAGTTCGAACCCGATCCTTCTATACAGATCAATAGGAGTCAACAGAGTTCGAACCTTTAAACAAATACATGATAGTGTCAACCAGTGTATTTGTTTTAATACATTCATATCATGCCTTTAAGACCTATAATCAAAATAATTCACAAACAAAGGCACAAAGCCTACGAGAAATCCGATTCTCGGTCAACAGCTTGGTCGAGTTGACAGGGTTCAATCAACAAAAGAGAAATGACCCCAAACACATGGATGATGGCCGTGTTGAATGTCTATCTCAAACGGAGGGGTTCACAAATATTTTCAAATGCCACCCAAATACCCACAAAAATCCAAAAAAATAAAAAAAAATCATAAAATTCCAGAAAGATCATCCAAATCCCAGATATTTAAAATGTGGAAATAAATCCATCCATACTTAAAGCAAAATCTATCCACCCTCCGCAACAGTTTGCCGGGGTGGACAAAATAAAATTTACTTAAGCTCACATAGAGCCAAATACCTAGTCGAAAATATTACTATGATCCATTCTCAAACAATCTCCTGCCAGTAAGAACGTAGTATGTGACCTCTAATCGGCGGTTTCGCCGCCAAATGGCACCGCAGGATAAACGGTTATGACCGGGGGCCCTCTGAACATAGCGGTTTTGCCGCTAAATGGCACCACGAAATACCGAGTAAGGCCAGAGCCAATACGCTCCTTATTGGCATTAAATCCTTGAGATATGAAATAATATGATATAAATGAGCCCTCTGTTAGCTAAGGTGGATTCAAATTTGTCGCTTTAGACAAATATTCACCCTAGGTCTACAAGGTCCCCTTGGATGAAGCAACCCATGGCTGCCAACAAGGATCCTTCTGTCAAGTTGGGTCGACTGCCTCCTCTGACTAAGTAGACCAGGGACCATGATGGCCCGGGACGACAGAACCATGGGTCCATCATCCATTCCCCCAACATCTTCTTTAAGTGTAAGGTGACAAAATTTCCATTTTAAATATCAAACTTTCTTAAATATCCCAACCCAAATCTTCAAATTCCCAAATCAAAACCCATGCTGCTACTATATGCTTACGGATACAACGTATCTGATTGACGACTAGCCTTAATTGAAAGTTCTCTCTCGTTATCAGGAGGGGTAATTAACTATGGGGGCTTGCGCCTATAGGAAACCAGAACTCAGATCATAAAGTCCTCACAAAATGAGGGTGAAATCTCTGGGTAGTGTCTTATCTACAAACCCATCTGCCTTCCAAAATTTACCCCGGAACATAGTCCATTAAAACTCCCTCGCCGAAAGAAAAAGCAAAATCAATAGTAGGCGGATGCCGAGGCCGAATTTTCGGAGCCCACAGTTGGTGATTCATTGAATTCATTGCACATAAACCTCAATAATTCACAAGAGATCCATGTGTTTATTTGCATATTAATGTTAACTATCTAGTGGACTACATCCATTGCTAATTTCCCCACATAAACTCATCGACAACTTACGACGCTTGTATGCTTCCTTTCTATGTTCGTAGGGGACTACTACATTTATCTACCAGTTGGCTAATATTGAATAAGTTGTCCGATGTTGAACATAGAAAGACAACTACATTCTGATGTGAAACGTACATGCAAAGATGAGTTACTTAATGGATTTGCACGCTTAATATCTAGAGTACAATAATTATATCCTTATAGTGATTTTGAACGACAAAATAAAACACAAAAAACGGTGATACGAGCTTATGCTAAATCACATGCATGGGAGTTAAGATCGTAAAACAATCAATTTAATCTAAAGTTGCATACATGATTAGTTTTCAATGATAATCCCTAAACTAACAATGAGTTCAATTACTATAAGAATCCACTCACTCAATTATCTAATTTACTAAGCTATAGCGGATGAGAATTAACATTATCATCATGACTCCACAATAACCACAAATGAGGGGTAAACTAGGAAAATAAGAGATGAGGGAGAGTCTATCCAAAGAAAGAAGTTCTACGAAGCTCTGGTGGTAGTCTGCACATTTGAGAGGAAGTAAACAACAACTGGTAGCTTCTTGGGCGGCTGGACAGCAACAAATCCTTGCTGGCGTCTTTGGACAGCAAGCAGGCGGCCTGGGGCAGATTCCGGACAGCAGCTTTTGGTCCTCCAGGATGCTGGACAACAGTTTTCTTGACTCCGAAATTCTGGACAGCAAATTACACCATCCTGGAATGCTGGACAGCAGCTGGATGGCCATGGATAGCAGTTAGACGGCCAGGAATCCTTGGACGGATCACAGGACTTGCCCAGAAACATGAGCAATAGCTTGGCGGGGAAAAATCTCAGATTTCCAAACATCTGGCACCAGGGAACTAAGGAAATATTCTAGGGAATCTGTGAATGGCAGCAGGAATAACCTTAGGATTCAAATTAATTCCAAATGGGAAGCTTGATTGGGGCGGCAACAAAGGGGAATTTAATGGGGATTTAATGGGGGTCTAGGTGGCGAATTGGAGAGAGAAAGGGGGTAGAGAGGGGGCCGGCCATATGAGGTGGAATTTGAAGTGTTTGGATTTAATATGTGAGCCCCCCAAGGAAATTAATGTGATTGAAATCAAATCTTATTTTAATTTCAGATTTGATTCAATTGAAATAACTTCCTAATGGGATTTTAACTCTCTAGGAAGGGGTTTCGAAATTCAAAATAGATAGATTGCCAACAAAGATTCTTTCCTAAATAGCATGGAGGTATTTTAGGGAAGTAATTATGGAAACATTTGAAATTCGAAATTCAAATTAGGTGGACTAGGGGTTATGGGATGGTGGGTTGAGCATGTAGAGGGGAAGAGGGGAGGGCCGGCCGGCGAATGGACTGGTGGCCGGCGGCTTGGGCGGCCAAGGGAAGGGGCGGCGGGTTGGGTAGAGGTTTGGGCTTAGGTAGGAAGAAAATAAAGAAGTGAGAATGGTGAGGCTGACGGGTGGATGGGTTAGGAGAGGGGTTTTGAAGTAGAGGAAAAAAGGAAAAGAGATTGTAGAACTGCGAACCTTGGAATCCACCAAAGATTGACGGATATTTCTTTCACCCACCTAGGGTCTCTCCTCTCATGAACTCACTTAAAGATCAAGCAAAGAAAACTAAATTTCATTTCAATATTCATCATCCTAAAATACAAGAGAGCTAGCCTATAAATAGGCCTCATGAAAAGAGAATAAACAAAGACTAAAATGCCCTTCGGGCTACAACACCACATGACCGCTCCTAGGGGTAAAATGGGAAAACATAAAAATAAAATAAACTAGTACATAAGGCACATCAAAAATAAAATAAACTCCATATCGTAGTCGTTGATCTTTCGATGTCCTCATCACATTCACAGCTCACTCATTGCATTATTGCTTGTTTATGCCTGTAGGATGATCGTTGCGCTTGTTTGAAGTGGTTGACTGTACTTGCTTGTATTTTGATGTTTGCTCGTAAGCAAGTGGTGTTTGTTGCATGCTTTATATGCTTCACTCACGAGCACATCACTACATGTTCCTATTATTATTCATGGATAGTTCATTGTGTGCATTGGAGATCCTCTATTGCTTGATGTATTTGCTTGCAATGGTTCAAATCTCGCAGGTTCATTAATCTTCATTATCGTTTATAGTCATCCTTCCTGTAGCTGCTTGTAAGCAAACCGTTGTATGTGTAGTAGGTTCATGTTCTTGCTTGTAGGTTCATTATTTTATTCACTATAAGTCCTCAGCATACGCTTGTATGTGAATGGTCAATCATTACATGTTCCTTGCAGTCACTTATAAGCTGATTATTATGCATAATATAATAATATAAGTCCTTTATTCATTGTTTTATTTGAACTTTAGGGCCATTAATTAGCATTTGCATTTTAATGTGTGTATATTTTCTTTATTTAATTTATGATTCCTAGTATGTGTTCAAATTCAAGTTCAGTTCGTCATCATCATTCAAATTATACTCATTGTCCTTTTAATTTAAGATAGGTCATTTGTTCAGTTAAGATTTTGGCAACCTCCCAGCATCTCCCCAGTGTAGGAAAAATTCTATGAGTTATAGCCTTTCACTCCACGCTACAAGAGGGCTTCAGGTAGGTGTCTGGCAACACTGTGGCCGTATTTCTTCAATCTTCGCCACGCTATGAGAGCGCCTAAGGGACTTCGAGGTACCTGTTTGAAAATGTGCAATTTTATTTCCCCGCCACGCTACGAGAGCGCTTAAGGGTGCTTATAAGTGTCCCGGCCACGCTACGAGAGCATGTACAGGGCCTACCAAACTCACCGTAAGCGTCCCAACAGATTCCCTCCTACCGAGCTGCGATGGCGCGTATAGGGGGTCCTTCGGATCGCCGCAAACGCCGAGTGCGGGGTTTGAGGACTTTTTTGAACTTAGGAGAAATTATACCTTTGCAAGCGAAGCAGTGGCGAAGCGACTACAATGTGGAGGAAAATGTGCCCAAAGACCTATTTCTCATTTTTTCTTCTTTTTCTTTTCAGCTTTTTTTTTTCTTGTTGTTCTCTTCTTTTTTTTTTTTTTAACCCCCCCTTTTTTAAAATGATAAAAATAACTACAACAATAAAAATTTGATAATAATAGCGATGACAATAGTAATTAATAATATTAACTAATAATACTAATTAATAATGGTAACTAAGGGTAATAGAAAAATGGGTTGTTGTGAAGGAGATTTCAACTGTAAAGGGGGATTTCAGCCGTAGGTTTGAAGTCAGCCATGTGAGCTCGATCAGGCGGATGGAAAGCTTCAAGTTTCAGCTGGCTCGACGGGAGTGGGGAAGTCGGGCTACAGGTCGGCAGGCTCTGCAACTGGCTGAAGGTGGTTGGAACAAGAGGTTTGGCCATATGCAGTAGAGGCAGGTTTAGAGTTCTGGCATCGGCTAAGAATCGGAATCAGGGCTTGTGGTGGTTTGCGGATTGGAGGTCGAAAGCTAGGGATTGATGTCGGTTGGAGGCTTCAGGTGGTGTAGAGAAGGACATAATTGGAGAGATCGTAGTCAGGATGGTGCTTGCATGCATAGAAGAGAGGCGTCGGGTCGTCCAGCCCTATTGTGAGGAACTGGTCATGCAAGGGAAGAAGAGCTGGTTGGATTTGTATAGTAGCTGGAGCGAGGGTGGTCGCGTGAGGTGGAAAGGCTTTGGTCGGAACTTGAGGTCGGAGCTTGCGGCTTTTTGGCTTGGTGAGGAGGTTCGAAGGAGTTCGGCGGGTTCTGTGTGCGGGAAAATGAAAAAAAAAAGAGAGCTATTTAGCTCTTGTTTTATCAACGACGGCAGAGGGAGCGACAGTGCGCTTGAGGTAAAGCACGCAGGGTCAGCTCTGAAATGGTGCCGAATCGCAGAATTCAGATATGACAATGTTGCATATGACGGTTTTCAATGAGATTTCGGCAGAGATACGGGATGGGCAGCAACGGAGGTAATGATTTCAGCAAAAAAAATCTCTTTTTTTTTAGTTACAGAAGTCAACAATATTTAAATAAAAATTTCTAGAAATTAGCAATTAAATTATGAGCTCATTTCTAAGATTAGTTCCTAGTTAGTCAGAAAAGTTGATGAAGTGACGTCTTTTTTCCTCACAAAATATCATCCATGTATAACAGATAGATCTATAATCCCCAATGTGGTACAAAATCAATCAATGTTCATGTGTGTTCCCATGACAAATACGAGAACCAAAAAAAGTATAATTTCAGTAACAAATCTTACTGAATGATGTCCAGAATAAACTATAAGCTTACTCTAGAAAGACCAATTTGATGTAAATTGAAAATAACGGTATTAGCATCCTTTAGAGAATCTTGCGTGGATCTTCACAGGAAAAAAAAAAATTTTTTTGATAGATTTTCCAACAAAATTGATCTCGGACTAACATATTAAAGACCTTGGCAAGAATTCATGTCTTAAAAGGATCCATGTCCTTGTTATTATCATATCACACCACAAATATCTAACAAGTTGATTATGAGACCTTCAGTGTAAGAAGAATGAATTGCTCTTCAAATGAAAGACATTCAAACTTCAACATTAATAATGGTATTTGAAAATTATATATTTCATGTTATTTGGTAATAAAAAGGAAAAATCAAAGCAGCTTTTCTGTACAAGCATATACCATACCCTATCACTTATGCATCAAGCATGCATGAAGATCTAGCAAGCCTCAGCGCTAAACAAGAATTACACAATGTAATCCGCAAAACTGTGTGAAATATTGCCTAGTTTTACTTTCTTGCTCATTGTAAACACAAAATTAATATGTACTAGCAAATAAAATGACTAATATGGTTTATTGACTCTTTATAAAGGATCAAAATGATCTCCAACTATATTAAAGAACCATTTTAATCCTACAAGTCTTTAAAAAGGAATCAAAATAATCTCATAGTAAGACTATTTTGATTCTCTTTAAGGAGTTGAGGAGTCAAAATAGCCCTTTAATATAATTGAGGACTATTTTGATCTTTCATAAAGAGTCAATGGACTATTACTATTTTGATCATTTTCTTTATAACAGCATAATGACAGAAAAGGAAAGGGTGAAGTTTTATAAGCAACAATTTTGTTTTTGTTGTTACCTTATGTCCATGCTTGACCGGTGCAATGCTTCTTGTACACTGTCTGACATATCAATAGAATCCGTATTGGTTGAAGTCTCATGCAAATTCTCTGCGTTGAAGACTACAATGGAACTTTCGGCCATTTTCTGCTTCTCTAAATACTTGATGTCGTTATGAGTACAGAATTGCTCCATATCAGAAGATCTACCAATCTAAGCAGGATGACACGTACATTAGCTAAATTAAACATGAACTCTTAAGCTTATGCAAATGAAGAATTGAGGAAATCATACCTTAACAACCTTAACAGTCAAAATCAAGCATACATCTCAGTCAAAGTTTAGCAATATGACCAGCAGAACATTCAATAAAGTAAAACGAGACAAACCAGAGCATAATGACAAAGCAGATCCCATTCTGGGTTACACGCCATAACAACAAAACCCACCAAAGAACCACGTCTAAACGGAGCCATAACAATAGCAAACAGAGCATCAGATGCAAGCCAGCAGCTTGAAAAGGGGAAGCAGCAGAGAAATAGTACAATAGCTAAACTAGGGCCAGCTAGAGCTACGCTAACAACATTAAACAATAACATAAGTTATGGATGTCATGACTTGTACTAAACTCGCATCATTTCCTCTCCTCTCACAAAAATTTCACAAAGCAAACGGCAGTTAACAAGTATCAAAAGTAGATACAAGAATGTTACTAGTTCAAGAAGCATGCCACTGACTAGAGAAATATGCCTCTTGATTCAAGAAGCATACCACTGCCTAAAGAAATGTGCCACTACCTCAATAAATGTGCAACCAGCATGAGAAGCGTGCAAATGCTCGGAGAAGCACACCACCATTCTAAACGCACGAAAACGCAATAAGTAAAGGTATTGAAAAGCATGCAAGTGCACTATGTATGTGCACCAACAAGCATGCAAGTGCATCATGTAGACATAATAAAAAATGTGAGCTCATTAAAGAGTGTGTGAATCCACTGTAAATAATGAAAAAGCATGCAAGTGCAAAGGGTAGGCACATAAAAAACATGCAAGCACATTGAAAAGCATGTAACTGCCAAACTATCAAAAAATGCATAAGTACATCGAAAAATATGTGGTATATTATGCAAACACATTGAAAAGCATGCAAGTGCACCATGCTATGTTGCACCGATATGGATACGGCGACATGGATACAACACGATACGGATACGGGACACGTCAATTCTTAAAATTATAGGATACGGATACGGCGCGAATACGGCATTATAATATAGGAATCAAACATAAAAATTAAGAAAGTAATCAAAGTGTAATATTTGAAATGGCAAAAAAATTTGAATTGGTCTCTGATAGACCATCATCAGACCCAATTCATATGCCACTAGAGCTCATTATCCTACTAAGGATCGACACAAATAAAACCACATGAATTTGAAACATTAAAAAAAAAAAGTAAAAGTGTAGATATGTCGCAGATATGCTGGGGGTCCAAGGGGGTGCTGCCCCCTGACGGGGTTCGACCTGGAATAAATTTTTATTGTAAGAGTTTTTTTAAGGCTTTCTCTAGCTTCTCGGTGCCGCTTGGTACCCCTCGGTACCGAGCAGTACCGAGCATTGATACTGAGCATGGTACCGAGCATTAAGGAGAAGTACTGAGCGATACCGAGTACCGAGCTGTACCGAGTTTCGGTACCGAGCAATACCGAGTACCGAGCGGTACCAAGTTACGGTACCCTTTTTTCATTTTTTTAATAGGACATGCGTATCTGATATGCGTGTCTGATCAAACTTAAATAATATTTTAATTAGACACGGCAAAGCTGTATCCGACACGTATCCGTATTGTATCAGAGGCATATCCGTATCCGACACGCGTCTGATACAACATGGATCATAAATAGGAGTATTTTTGCTACATAGGCACCATGTAAGTGTCAAAAATTGTATATTATCCAAAATGTCATACCCCAAAATCTAAAGTGAAAAAATTTCTTCTCTTTTTCTCTTAATTATCTTATAACGAACCAAATGGGTGGCCGATTCAACCGAACCAGCCAACCCCTTTCAATAGCCGCGACTCCAATAGGAGTCGGGACGGTTTTCGCGAACGCAAATTAGAGGTCGGGGAGGGCGAATGACTGAAGGTGTGCGAGGAGGATTTTTGGAGTTTTGATTTGTCGTTTTTAGCCATCCAACGCATTTGGAGATACGATTTAGCGACTCCTCTCCTTTCCTATTGTTAAGAAGTGTTAGATTTGGAAGAAATTTCAACGAAAGGGAGGAACGACCGAGGGAAGGAAGGAAGAAGGTTTGTTGAGTTTTCTTTTCAATTTTATCTATAAATTTCTATCATTTTACTCCATTTAAAGCAAAGGATAATTTCTAAAAGGGGGAGAAAGCGATTTGGAAGCAATTAGAAGAGATTTTGAAAAGGAAAGAGGAAGAAATTGGGATTCGAAATATTCCCTCGTTGTAAGTAAAAAAAGTCCTTTTAGATAAATTTTCTTAGATTTATTATTAAGTTTATTTTATGAAAATTTTGTTATTTAATGTTAGAAATTTTGGAAAGAAAGAAATCAAGTGGTACAAGTTGGGTTCTTCAAGGAATTCAACAAAAATAAATTTTTGATATTGAGGTTGAGGCAAGGATCGACGAACTGAAAGATCGAAGTGGATAAATTATGTTGTTTTATGATTTTGTTCATGTTTGCAATCTTCTAAGTATTTGATTAATTTTGTATTATAAAATGTTGAAGGTATAAACATCTTATGATTTTATAGTCTTAAGAACAAATTCATCTGCTATAAATGTTTGAAAGTTTATGAAAATGAAAGGTAATATTTATAGATGTACATGTAATATATGTTATATGTAATTGTAACAATAAGGATGAAAATGAAAGAAAAGGGAAAATAGAAAAGAAAAAGGGAAGCAAAAAAGTTATATATGTATGGAAATAAAACAGATGTAATATAACAAGGAAAAGGTATTAAAAACTACATGAGTTCGCCCCCTTATGGTACTGGCTGGGGACGCCATACTCATGCACTTAAAAAGAAAAAGGTCATGAAAATGGAAAAGGTTGTACCTTTGGATACATTGAGACGGTGCTCCTGTAAGAATTAAATGGGAAAAAGAAATATTAAAGTTTTAAAATGTTTTAAAATATTTTAAAGGAAAATGATCGGATATGTATAAATTACTGAAATGAATGAAATAAAGTTAAGAAATGATTGGATGCATATTAAAGTTATAAAAGAATTGTAAATAAATAATATTCATATTAATTGTTTTAACAGTTACCCACTGAGTTTACTTCGTAAACTCATTCCATTAACTAATATTTTCAGGTAAGAGTTCAAGTTCTTGGAATGGCTGATAGGGAAAAATATGTTTATAAAAGACGACGTGCAAATGACATGTAAAATGATTGATGAAAATGCTTAGTTTTGACATTGATTGATTTATAGTTTTCTTAGTGATTAGTGGCTATTCAGTTGTTCAAAAATTTATGTTAATATGGATTTTGAAATTGGAATGAAATTGTAATACCGTCCAACTTTCAGTTCATGCCTCGTTAAATCGAGTATCTAGGCCAGGTCGTGACATATCTTTTCACTCAGTCTATTCATTTATCAATCAGATCAATTTTAACATCCAAAGCTAATTAATTGCATTAAAGAAAAATAATACAACAACAACAACAACAACAACATCAAGCCTTTATCCCACTACGTGGGGTCGGCTACATGTAAGCAACAAAAATCATAACTCACATTTTTATAGTTCAAAATTACATCATATCGGTAGAGTTCAAAATAAGATATACAATAGCCATACTGACTACAAAAGAATACATAAACTAAAGAAATGAAATAAAACTACTCTAGCACCACTACATACATAGTCTCAAGCTGCAGACTCCTTACCTTAAATCATTTAAACCACGTAATGAGCGAATAGCCCAGCAAGTAACCTTATATCTAAAATTAATACAAAAAGCGAAATAATATATTGCAAATCATATAAAAAAATATATGCATTAATATATATGCCGATTATCTGTACTAATTGCTCAATTTATAACACATCACATTGTGGTCCATAATCTCTCCTGCTGATCAATGTTATCCTCTACATTTATTTTGCATAACTGGATGACAAATAGGACCATTATGTTCACTTTTACCTAATTGCATGATTGAACATATATAGAAATACAAAAGAAAAGCATCATGGCAGAGGAATAAGTAACAAGCCCAAATGATAAATGTTGGCTGATTGATCTTCCAGGATACATTGCAAATAGACATACTTTACATGCAGTAACTTGTCTTTCATTTGCAGATGATCCTTAAATAATAGTTCATGAAAAAATATAAGAAAAACATATTTCAAGATGTTTAGCGAACCAAAAGATTAAAATGACCAAATATAGTTCCAAGCCATATCAATGTAAATTATCTTCAGAGAAACATTAACATTTTGTCAAGCAACATCAAGATTTTTTTTTTTTTTTTAAATTCCTTTTCACTCAGAAACATCATAGGACTTTCACCATAGTAATAAAACCACAATGTAAACTACAACAAACTTCGGCAAAGGGGGGATATAAATAGATAAAGAAGAAAATTCCACCTTATGGTCCAAACATCAGAATTACGGCAATTCTATGATGATGTAGACAAAGGGGGGGTCAACTCAGGTCCAAAATAAATCAATTTTGGCCTCCCTCGAGTTTACAAGCTCAATCACGATTGAGCTGAAATTTTAGCTCATTTATGAGCTGGTCTTTAGTTTACTTATTGAACTAAGGGTTAGCTCATTATTAGCTAACATTTTAGTTAATAGTTATCTTTTATTAAACGTACTTTTTTATGTCTTTAATTATGTTTGTCCCTTGGAATTCCAAACCGGCCTTTGGAATTCGAAGAAGTGTTGTTTCCCATGTGTGACTCCTTGGCTTCCACCATGGGCTATTATTTTCTGTGCCTTTGCCCCTTGGATTTCCGGCCGGCTGCTGGTTTTCCAAGCCTGGGTGTTTTCCCGTGGCTGTGGCGCCTTGGTTCCGTGCGGCCTCCTTGGCTCCCGCAGCTGCTCCTTCGGTTCTTGGGCTTGGGTTGTTTTTCCGTGAAAAGCATTTGGGTTTTAATGTTTGTGATGTTTAAAATTCCTATGTGAATTCATTATTAGTGTCCTTTTGTATTTCCCTTTCATAACTATAAATATGAGGGGCTTGTAATGTTTAAAAAAGTTAAATGTTATGTGATTGAATTTTGGAAAATGTAAACCTGCGGGTTTCGTTGGAAAAGCTTGCGAGCTTTGTCCACCTTCTTTCTCATCCCCTCAGGAAATCTTGCGAGCTCTTTCCAACCTTTCTTCTCGGCTTCTAACCTCTTTCGTCTCTCCGCAAGTGCCACTCCACCTGTATCCCTCTTCTAAATTGTGAAGCAATTTTAGGGTGTCTTTAATTTCGAGTCATAGTAATTTGTTTAAGTGTACGAGTCATCTCTGTAAGTTTTTTTTAATTTCCAAATCTATGTTAGATTTGAAATGTAAGAGTTTGTTCTTATATCTCTAGTCAATTCCCTTCTTTTTGTGGTTTCTTTTGAGTTGTCTATGTGGGTTCAAGAGATATAGGCTCCCCTATATTTTTTTGCCCGCATCATTTTGGTATCAGAGCAAGTTAGGAAGTCCTAGGTTTGTGAGTTTGTCAAGTTTTATTTGTCAAGAGAAATCTTAGTGAATCATAACGGTTGTTGTGATTCTTATGAGTCTTGTGAGTCTTGTCAAGAGTTTTATTTTAGATTGTCGTGAGTCTAATTGTGAGTCTAAGTTTAGGTTAAATTTTTCGAGTCTTTTTTGAGTCAGTCAAAAAAATAGAAAATAACAAAAAAATGGCTTCATTCATGGAGGAGATTAATCAAGACAATCCTTATGTCCCTCTCCCATTGGACAGATGGATTCCTACCGAAGGTGACTCTGCATATCCGCTTCAAGACCGTTTATACAAGCTTCAGTATCACATGTTCCTACGTGATCAAAAATTCGATAAGTGGAAAAGATATCTACAACAACAGTTCAAGAAAGAACATGAAGAAATTTTGAAGAAATTTAAAGATAAAATCAAAGAGCTAGATGCGCAATATTCACCTCCTCAAGAGAACCAACAGCTAACTCATCGGGAGATGAGTTCTCAAGAAGGGGAGTCTGATGTAGACAAAGGGGGGGTCAACTCATGTCCAAAATAAATCAATTTTGGCCTCCCTCGAGTTTACAAGCTCAATCAAAATTGAGCTGAAATTTTAGCTCATTTATGAGTTGGTCTTTAGTTCACTTATTGAACTAAGGGTTAGCTCATTATTAGCTAACATTTTAGTTCATAGTTACCTTTTATTAAATGTAATTTTTATTGTTTTATGTCTTTAATTATGTTTGTCCCTTGAAATTCCAAACCGGCATTTGGAATTCCAATAAATGTTGTTTCCCATATGTGGCTCCTAGGCTTCCACCATGGGCTATTGTTTTTTGTACCTTTGCCCATTGGATTTCCGGCCGGCTGCTGGTTTTCCGAGCCTGGGTGTTTTCCCGTGGCTGTGGCGCCTTGGTTCCGTGCGGCCTCCTTGGCTCCCGCGGCTGCTCCTTCAGTTCTTGGGCTTGGGTTGTTTTTCCGTGAAAAGCATTTGGGTTTTAATGTTTGTGATGTTTAGAATTCCTATGTGAATTCATTATTAGTGTCCTTTTGTATTTCCCTTTCATAACTATAAATATGAGGGGCTTGTAATGTTTAAAAAAGTTAAATGTTATGTGATTGATTTTTGGAAAATGTAAACCTGCGAGTTTCGTTGGAAAAGCTTGCGAGCTTTGTCCACCTTCTTTCTCATCCCCTCCGAAAATCTTGCGAGCTCTTTCCAACCTTTCTTCTCGGCTTCTAACCTCTTTCGTCTCTCCGCAAGTGCCACTCCACCTGTATCCCTCTTCTAAATTGTGAAGCAATTTTAGGGTGTCTTTAATTTCGAGTCATTGTAATTTGTTTAAGTGTACGAGTCGTCTCTGTAAGTTTTTTTTAATTTCTAAATCTATGTTAGATTTGAAATGTAAGAGTTTGTTCTTATATCTCTAGTCAATTCCCTTCTTTTTGTGGTTTCTTTTGGGTTGTCTATGTGGGTTCAAGAGATATAGGCTCCCCTATATTTTTTTGCCCGCGTCATTTTGGTATTAGAGCAAGTTAGGAAGTCCTAGGTTTGTGAGTTTGTCAAGTTTTATTTGTCAAGAAAAATCTTAGTGAATCATAACAGTTGTTGTGATTCTTGTGAGTCTTGTCAAGAGTTTTATTTTAGATTGTCGTGAGTCTAATTGTGAGTCTAAGTTTAGGTTAAGTTTTTCGAGTCTTTTTTTGAGTCAGTCATAAAATGGAAAATAACCAAAAAATGGCTTCATTCATGGAGGAGATAAATCAAGACAATCCTGATGTCCCTTTCCCGTTGGACAGATGGATTCCTATCGAAGGTGATTCTACTGATCCGCTTCAAGACCGTTTATACAAGCTTCAGTATCACATGTTCCTATGTGATCAAAAATTCGAGAAGTGGAAAAGATATCTACAACAACAGTTCGAGAAAGAACAGGAAGAAATTTTGAACCAACAGCTAACTCATCGGGAGATGAGTTCTCAAGAAGGGGAGTCTGATGTAGACAAAGGGGGGGTCAACTCATGTCCAAAATAAATCAATTTTGGCCTCCCTCGAGTTTACAAGCTCAATCAAAATTGAGCTGAAATTTTAGCTCATTTATGAGCTGGTCTTTAGTTCACTTATTGAACTAAGGGTTAGCTCATTATTAGCTAACATTTTAGTTCATAGTTATCTTTTATTAAATATACTTTTTATTGTTTTTATATCTTTAATTATGTTTGTCCCTTGAAATTCCAAACCGGCCTTTGGAATTCCAAGAAGTGTTGTTTCCCATGTGTGGCTCCTTGGCTTCCACCATGGGCTATTGTTTTTTGTGTCTTTGCCCCTTGGATTTCCAGCCGGCTGCTTGTTTTCCGAGCCTAGGTGTTTTCCCGTGGCTGTGGCGCCTTGGTTCCGTGCGGCCTCCTTGGCTCCTACGGCTGCTCCTTCGGTTCTTGGGCTTGGGCTGTTTTTCCGTGAAAAGCATTTGGGTTTTAATGTTTGTGATGTTTAGAATTCCTATGTGAATTCATTGTTTGTGTCCTTTTGTATTCCCCTTTCATACCTATAAATATGAGGGGCTTGTAATGTTTAAAAAAGTTGAATGTTATGTGATTAATTTTTGAAAAATGTAAACCTGCGGGTTTCATTGGAAAAGCTTGCGAGTTTTGTCCACCTTCTTTCTCATCCTCTCCGGAAATCTTGCGAGCTCTTTCCAACCTTTCTTCTCGGCTTCTAACCTCATTCGTCTCTCCACAAGTGCCACTCCACCTGTATCCCTCTTCTAAATTGTGAAGCAATTTTAGGGTATCTTTAATTTCGAGTCATTGTAATTTGTTTAAGTGTACGAGTCGTCTCTGTATGTTTTTTTTAATTTCGAAATCTACGTTAGATTTGAAATGTAAGAGTTTGTTCTTATATCTCTAGTCAATTCCCTTCTTTTTGTGGGTTTTTTGGGTTGTCTATGTGGGTTCAAGAGATATAGGCTCCCCTATATTTTTTTTCCCGCATCATTTTGTTATCAGAGCAAGTTAGGAAGTCCTAGGTTTGTGAGTTTGTCAAGTTTTATTTGTCAAGAAAAATCTTAGTGAATCGTAACAGTTGTTGTGATTCTTGTGAGTCTTGTGAGTTTTGTCGAGAGTTTTATTTTAGATTGTCGTGAGTCTAATTGTGAGTCTAAGTTTAGGTTAAGTTTTTCGAGTCTTTTTTTGAGTCAGTCAAAAAATGGAAAATAACAAAAAAAATGGCTTCATTCATGGAGGAGATTAATCAAGACAATCCTGATGTCCCTCTCCCGTTGGACAAATGGATTCCTACCGAAGGTGATTCTACCGATCCGCTTCAAGACCGTTTATACAAATTTCAGTATCACATGTTCCTATGTGATCAAAAATTCAAGAAGTGGAAAAGATATCTACAACAACAGTTCGAGAAAGAACAAGAAGAAATTTGAAGATAAAATCAAAGAGCTAGATGCGCAATATTCACCTCCTTAAGAGAACCAAGAGCTAACTCATCGGGAGATGAGTTCTCAAGAAGGGGAGTCTGATGTAGACAAGGAGGGGTCAACTCATGTCCAAAATAAATCAATTTTGGCCTCCCTCGAGTTTACAAGCTCAATCAAAATTGAGCTGAAATTTTAGCTTATTTATGAGCTGGTCTTTAGTTCACTTATTGAACTAAAAGTTAGCTCATTATTAGCTAACATTTTAGTTCATAGTTATCTTTTATTAAATGTACTTTTTATTGTTTTTATGTCTTTAATTATGTTTGTCCCTTGAAATTCCAAACCGGCCTTTGGAATTCCAAGAAGTGTTGTTTCCCATGTGTGGCTCCTTGGCTTCCACAATGGGCTATTGTTTTTTGTGCCTTTGCCCCTTGGATTTCCGGCCAGCTGCTGGTTTTCCGAGCCTGGGTGTTTTCCCGTGGCTATGGCGCCTTGGTTCCGTGCGGCCTCCTTGGCTCTCGCGGCTGCTCCTTCGGTTCTTGGGCTTGGGCTGTTTTCCCGTGAAAAGCATTTGGGTTTTAATGTTTGTGATGTTTAGAATTCCTATGTGAATTCATTGTTAGTGTCCTTTTGTATTCCCTTTTCATACCTATAAATATGAGGGGCTTGTAATGTTTAAAAAAGTTAAATGTTATGTGATTGATTTTTGGAAAATGTAAACCTGTGGGTTTCGTTGGAAAAGCTTGCGAGCTTTGTCCACCTTCTTTCTCATCCCCTCCGAAAATCTTGCGAGCTTTTTCCAACCTTTCTTCTCGGCTTCTAACATCTTTCGTCTCTCCGCAAGTGCCACTCCACCTGTATCCCTCTTCTAAATTGTGAAGCAATTTTAGGGTGTCTTTAATTTCGAGTCATTGTAATTTGTTTAAGTGTACGAGTCGTCTCTGTAAGTTTTTTTTAATTTCTAAATCTATGTTAGATTTGAAATGTAAGAGTTTGTTCTTATATCTCTAGTCAATTCCCTTCTTTTTGTGGTTTCTTTTGGGTTGTCTATGTCGGTTCAAGAGATATAGGCTCCCCTATTTTTTTTTGCCTGCATCATGTAACAAATATCATTACCCTACAAAATATCAAACCTCAACCCCTTTGCTTGAAGTAACATCTAATACCATTTAAATTTCTTAACCCATGCCACTTTTAGGACAATGTGTAGTACTATATGCTGACAAACACTTCCAATACTCATTTAAAAGATGAGCATATAGATAATCCCTGCTTACATAATACTTAGTTCTATCAATTTTCAATTCGATAACTCTTTCCCTTACATAAAAAGAAGAGTCAATACATCAAACAAATTTTCAACTATTGAAACAAATACATAATGCCTATAGATATGGAAGCTACATTTACAGATGATGCAAGATTGACAGGGAGCAGAAGCAAGAAAAAATATGGTAAAATAAACAAAAATATTAAGTTACCTTAGCAGTTTTTGTCATTCTTGAGTCACCACTGTCCTGTTCAATGCTCTCAATAACAGGAGATTCTGAAGCTGATCTAGGATTATCAAAGGAACTCCAACTCGAAGAAGTTTCAATATCTACAGTTGCATCTCTAGCAGGAGATTCATATCTCTGTTTCAAATCAGCAGATTGAAAAGCAATTACCTGGATTCTGCCAACCTGAAGAAATTCAAAAACATCGCAGCTAATAAGCATAGAAATCCAAGCCCAAATATTATTTTGAAACAGTAATTTCTAACAGAAACCTTCTGAGCATCCTCACTGAAGCAAGAAAATATCAGCCCAATGAAGCCCCTATCCAGCATCTGATACATTGCCTGAGTACGAACATCTGCAGATGGATAAATCAAATAAAACCGCATTTTGATGTCTACCAGATTAAATTTAAAGATTCTTCCCAAAACATTCACACCAACAAAAAACAGAACAACCAATGGAAAGAGATTATCAATATATCATTGAACATAGAAGAACACTCAAACATCCTTAAGCTTCTTCAAAGTTCCAGCTTGATCAACATAAAGTACATACATTTGATACTAAACGTAATGCATAAGTATATGGGATAATATTATGTTCATTAAACTAATCCAGATATAAACCTGCATAATATGATAAATTCAGGGAGCATCATCTTGAATAAACGTCAATTTCCTTTGCAGAACATGCAATTAGCATCTGACATGATTATGCTATCCTGTAAACACTTATGCTCGAAGATTTTATTGTATTAGTCAGGATCACTTACTGTGAGTTGACTCAAATAAGAAATAAATTGCAGAAAAGTGGGGAGGAGAAGAAAAGGGATTCTCTCTCATGTAAACTAGGGGCTGACATCTTGTATGAAATTTACAAAGTAATTTAACGAGAGTGGGAGTAGCAACTTTTGAAGAGAGAGAAAATAAACTTAGAGTGATTTGAGCACATATAATAGATTAAAAGAAATAGGAAAAAAGAGTGGTATAGTAGAAGTAATAAAGATAATTAAACAAATGATTTACAAAAATTATAGTTAACACTACTGGAAACGTTAATCATATTAAATAAGAGAGTATTGCAAATTACTTGATTTGTTAATTCAAACAATTTCTTTCTTAAAAATATTTTGCCTATTTCAATGTTGAAATTTATTCATTGCAAAAGAATAGTGAGAAAAGAAATTTATAATATAGAAAATATTTGACATATAAATGCTTAGTTGTATTGTACAATTACACTGTGAATGTTAATTGCAACACCAACAAAAGGATAATGCTTTTGAATTTTACATTTTCATAAAACAAATATAAATATGCCAACGGAACTAATATCCTTAAAACATGATAAATTTGTTTAGGTTTCCATAAAAGCACAGACCTGCATCCCACCACTGGCAGCTAAGTGGCGCCAAATAACTTCAAAGTGCGGGAGGTACAAAATGAGAAGTCATTCACAGTGTAACTGGATGGTTCTTTGCAAGTAAGTACATTGAGAACGTGTTGTTAAGTGTGCAATGAGTGGGATGGGGGTAGACTGTAAGAGGGAGTTTCAACAGAATATGATGTTTACAAAATAGCACATACAAGGCAAACAAAATATTATTTTTTTTCATTTCAGAAAATGCAGTTTAACTTTTGAAATTGAAACTTGAAATTGAAACAAACCTGGATCGAAAATAAATTTCCCTGCCTACCATGTTTACGTACCTACATGAGATGGGAGAACTGTAATATGTGGATGTGAATGGTACCACCCAATGACCCTTGTAGTCCTTCCAATTGTCTGTGATAGTTTGTTCCAAGGGGTTAAGTAGACAAAGAAAACATGTAACATAACCATATAAAGTTTTATAAAAGCTTTGTTTGAACGGATAGATTATAAATAGGTTACATATAGGTTTGCGCATGCAAAAACCTTTTGATCTCCAGCTTTTTATTAAGATTTCTCCTGGATAGTCGACATCAATTTTGATCTTCAGATATATCCTTGTGGACTAGTGCTTATACCATTTTATAGTTGACTGACGTCAAGAGGGCCAATATCTAAAACCACGAATAAGACGCTCTTAATTTTAGAACAAGAATAAGGCGCTCTTAATTTTAGACTAAGAATATAAGAGATGTAAGAGAAGGAAAGCTTTGTTCTAAAGTGGGTGCAAGTGACAGAGGTGGATGGACAGGGAAGCCATGGAAATCTGATAACGTGTACTCATCGGAAACACAAAATGAATTTTATTATATTCTCTTTTAGTATGCATTTTATTTTCTTTTCAGTTCATGTTAAAAAATGACTATAATATTGAACTGTGGGCTCCGAAAATTCGGCCTCGGCCTCCGCATCGCTTTTCTTATTCGGCGAGGAAGTTTTAACGAACTAAGTTCCAAGGTAAATTTTGGAAGGCAGATGGGTTTGTAGATAAGACACTACCCAGAGATTTCGCCCTCATTTTGCGAGGACTTTATGATCTGAGTTCTGGTTTCCTATAGGCGCAAGCCCCTATAGTTAATTACCCCTCCCAATCACGAGAGAGAACTTTCGATTAAGGCTAGTCGTTGGTCAGATACGTAGGATATACGTGTTATCTGGCATATAGTAGCAGCATGGGTTTAGGATATTGGTAGAAATTGGATTTGAAAATTGAAGAATTTGGTTTGGAAGATTTGAAGATTTGGATTGGGATATTTGGGAAAATTTTATATTTAAAATAGAAATTTCACCATCGTTCACTTAAAGCGGATGGTGGGGGAATGGATGATGAGCCCGATCAAGATCCCATGGTTCCGTCGTCCCGGGCCATCGTGGTCCCTGGTCTACTTAGTCAGAGGAGGTAGTCGACCCAACCTGACAGAAGGATCCTTGTCGGCAGCCATGGGTTGCTTCGTCCAAGGGGACCTTGTAGACCGGGGTTGGATGTTTGTCTAAGGGGACAAATTTGAATCCACCTTAGCTTGCAGAGAGCTTTGTGCCCTATCGATCATATCCTATTGATTCATATCTCAAGGATTTAATGTCGGTAAGGAGCGTATTGGCTCTGGCCATAACCGAGATATCGTGGTGCCATTTGGCGGCGAAACCACGCGGTTCAGAGGGCCCCGGGTCGTCGTAACCGTTTATATCTGCGGTGGCCATTTGGCGGCAGACCGCCGGTTAGAGGACACGTACCACGTCCTTACTGGCAGAAGATTGTTTGAGAATGGATCCTAGTGATATTTTTGGCTAGGCATTTGGCTCTTTTGTGAGCTGAAGTAAATTTGAATTTGTCCACCTCGGCAAACTATTGCGGAAGTTGGATGGATTTTGCTTTAAGCATTGATGGATATATTTCATTTTTAAATATTTTTGTGTATTTGGGGCTTGATTCTGGATTTTTAGAATATTTGGGTGGATCTTTGGTATTTGGACATTTGGGATGGCATTTGAAAATATTTGAGAACCCCTCCGGTTGAGATAAGCAATCAACGCGGCCATCATCGGGGTGTTCTGGGGTCATTTCTATTTGATTGAACCCTGTCGACCCTATCAACTTATCGATAGGGGATCGGGTTTCTCGTAGGCTTTGTGCCTTTGTTTATGAATTTTCTTGATTTTAGGCATTGAAGGCCTAAAAAGAATGTATTTAAACAAATACACCGGTCACTACAACCGTGTATCTATTTGATAGTTCGAACCCTGTCGACTCCTATTGATCCGTATAGAAGGATCGGGTTCTTTAGGCTTCATGCCTTTGTTCATGAATTTTCTTGATTTTAGGCCTTGAAGGCCTAAAAAGAATGTATTTAAACAAATACACCGGTCACTACAACCGTGTATCTATTTGATAGTTCGAACCCTGTCGACTCCTATTGATCCGTATAGAAGGATCGGGTTCTTTAGGCTTCATGCCTTTGTTCATGAACTTTCTTTGTTGAAGGCCTTAAAAGCCGAATATGAATGTTGTGGACGCCTTCTGTCTGCTTATATCAGTGTTGCAGATCCGGTGGCGTTGCGTTGTAGATTGTAGACGCCTTCTGTCTGCTTGTACAGAGGTTGCAGATCCGATGGCGTTGGATTCTGATGTTGACTCCCCCTTTCTCAATCACCGGGGGAAAGATTTTTCTGGATTTTGGAGTCAAAGACTACTTGGTTTGGAAAGAACTCCTTCTAAGCTCTTCGGCATAGTAGACTCGCTATTTCCGGTGTTTGTGGGCACCTGAATTGCTTTTCTTCTAATGTGTAGAACCAAGAAGAAGCTTTGGAACACCAGGAAGTTTGGTTCTAATTTGTTCAAACATTTCCTCTCTTCTGTGTAGAGGGTGTCCTTTTTTTCGTACATCGGGCTGTCTTTGTACCCGGTGTGCTTGAAGATCTTGACCACCAGTGTCGTAGGTGATATCAATACTTGTGTCCACAGTGGTTCGTCGTGCCTACGATATATCCACTGTTGTTATCCACAAGCTGTTTGTAGCCATTTGCAGGGATTCGTTGTACTTGCTACGACCCCATAGCGGTATTTGTAGGAGAGCCCTTGCTTTTGTATTGAAACCACCTTTCACCAATCTCAGGTGGTTTATAGTTTTGAATTTGTTTGTAGAAGATGGATCTTTGATTGCTGGTCTCCAATATTGCCCTCTCAATCAATAGACGATCGTAGGGATTGTTGTAGGAGTTCATTACACCTACTCATATATGTTTGATAGTGACTGAAGCTTGATTATTTGCTGAAAATTCAATAGTCCATATCATTCCACACTTTGTTTAGATCCAGTATCTAAACCCATATTTGAACTTAGTTCAAGTTCAAACCAACGCGTGTGTTCGAATTGTAGATTGAGTTTGAGTAGAGGTTCAGTTCTCCTGAAGCCTTTAGAGATTCAAGTCTCTTGTGGTCCTCAATTCAGATCTTCGTAGCTCATTTGCAAGTTTAGGTTCTTGTAGTTTTGTTGAGTTCAAGTTTGAATGCATCATTTCAAGTGATCAGATCCATAGATCCCTGAATTCAACCCGGTCTGAGTTCTGAGTGCAAGTCCAAGTTGATTTTGGTTCAGGATCTTCTGAAGTTCTTTGCAAGTTCAGCTGAATATTCAAATTGATTTGCATTTGGTTCAAATATGATTTCATTTGAATTTGTTCAAATTTAGGGTCCACGAGTCCTCTGTTCTTCGTACAAGTCCTCTGCTTATTTAGTTCAAGTTCTGTGTATTTATGATCGAGTACATGTCTTCTGTTGTTCTTCGTATTGTTGCTGAAATGATGTCTTTATATTGTTCAAGTCTTCGTACATTTCAGTGAAAATTTTGGCAGCACCCCGGCATATCCCCCGTTTGGGGGAAAATTGGGGAGCTGGGCCTTCCCACCACGCTACTAGAGCGTGTATGGTAGGTGTCCTTGGACACCGCGGCCGTACAAAATTTCATCCCACCACGCTACAAGAGCGTGTATGGGGCCTTCAGCAGTACCCGTACCAGAACAGCAGTGACGTACCAGAACAGCAGTGACTCCCCACCACGCTACAAGAGCGTGTATAGGGTTCTCCCACCTCGTCGTATGCATCGCACCGGGCTCCCTCCTACCGTGCTACAAGAGCGCGTATAGGTGGTTCTCCGGTCCGCTGCAAACGTCGAGGACGAGAGTAGAGTTAGAAATTTATACCTTGAAGTCCGACGGAGGTGAAAGAGGCTCGAGGACAAGATTTGGAACCGAGGGTCACTCTCCTACCTTGTCGTAGGTGTCGCGCCGGTTGCCCCTCCCACCACGCTACAAGAGCGTGTATAGGCAGACCGCCGACTCGACACGCGGGACGAGGTGAGAGATAGAGCCAAGGTTTCAAAACTTATACCTTGAAGTCCGGCGGAGGTGGGCACGGAAGTCGAGGCAAGATCCGGAACCAAAGGTCGCTCGCGCCTACCTTGTCGTAGGTGTCGCGCCGGTTGCCCCCCCCCACCACGCTACAAGAGCGTGTATAGGCAGACCGCCGACTCGACACGCGGGACGAGGTAAGAGATAGAGCCAAGGTTTCAAAACTTATACCTTGAAGTCCGGCGGAGGTGGGCACGGAAGTCGAGGCAAGATCCGGAACCAAAGGTCGCTCGTCTACCTTGTCGTAGGTGTCGCGCCGGTTGCCCCTCCCACCACGCTACAAGAGCGTGTATAGGCAGACCGCCGACTCGACACGCGGGACGAGGTAAGAGATAGAGCCAAGGTTTCAAAACTTATACCTTGAAGTCCGGCGGACTGGCAGTGGAGGGCACAAAAATCGAGGTGGGAGGAGCATTTTTTTTTTTCTAACATTCATTTTTTTTACATTAATTATAATTAATTATAATTAATGATTAACTATAATATTTTTTAATTAATTATATTCATTTATAATTAATTAAAGTAATTAACTACTATTGTAATTAATTAAAATAATTAATCATATTTATCTTTAATTATTTAGAATTAATTAATATTAATTAACTTTACTTAATTAATAATAATTAATTATAATTAATTAAAAGGTTGTAATTAATTAAAATTTAATTTAAATTAAATTAATTATAATTAACTTATCATTAATTATAATCATTTAATTAAAACTAATTATAAATTAATTATATTAACTATAATTAATTAAAATATTATAATTAAAATTAATTAAAATTAATTTTAATTAAAATAAATTAAATCCTCTCTCCCTCTACCCTCTCTGTTCGGGATTCGGCCAAGGAGTTGCGCGTAAGGGAGATGGTTACCTTCACTGCCGACGAGCTCTCGACGTTGCTTCCGTTCAAAATGTTGTAACCTCCGATTTGTAGGAAGGAAAATCGACGAAGGAGCGACGTTGAACAGCCACGGAGACGGAGAAGCCACAAAAGGGAGAAATTTACTTCACAGCCTGCGAGCTCCCGTCTCGTTTCCGATCAAAATGTGGTAATTTCCAATCCGACGGGAAGGGAAAGTCGAAGGAGCGGTGGAACTGCAAAGAAGGAGCCGGAGAAGCAACGCCAAAGGGAGAAAGTTCCTGTCACAGTGAGTTCCCGTCGTCGCCTCTAATCAAAATGTCGTAACTTCCGCTCGGACAGAAAGGGAACGTCGTCGGAGGGGGCAGAGGAGCGCGCGAAAAGGGAGAGTGAGAGCGGGAATGAGAGAAAGAGAATGAGAGAGAGCTAGAGAATGAGAGAAAGAAAGAGAGCGAGAGCGTCGGGGAGAGAGAGCGATTGCGAGAGTCGTCCCGAGCGCCTCGTTTCCTCGTCATTTAACGACGAGCAGCGACGTGCAAAAGGTATTGCGAGATGCGACGTCGTCGTGTGAAATGCGGCGACGACGTGCGGAATTCGGCGCTCGAACGTGGCCGGACAGGTGAGGTATTTTTTAATATATTTTTTTTTTCTTTTTTTTTTGGATACAGTAACGGGTCAACAAATGCCCCCCAACAAATGTGGTAGGCGTCTGGAGCGGGCCACGTTTGTTGTGTTCTGATTGACTCTGTGGATCTCTAGATTTCTGTTCTAGATGTCACACTAGGGTTTCATTTAGTGGATCTCCAAGATTTCATTTGGATGTCACACTGGAATTTTCTTTCTCCACTGCGCTCCTAGATGTATCCATAGATGGTTGATATCTTGTTGAAATTTTAAATATTTATTTGGGGATCTCGGCACGCAGCGCGATGTCGACCCAAATAAATATTTAAAATGCCCCCAGTCTTTAGGGACATTGGTAGATGTCATTCAGGGAACTCATTCTGCGACTTTATCTAGAGCCCTGAGATTTTGATCCTTCTGTCCTGTGCTTTGTGCTGCGGACTTGGTGAAGGGTTATCTGATTTGTCTTTGATGACTTGTCAGAAAATTTGGTATGCCTCCTGCCCTTTGCTTCTAGCTTTGGCGGGCTTGATGGAGGAGTAGATGCCGGTGACCTAAACCCTTAGGTTTGTATTAGGTCGATGGCGAAAAGTCATCGGTCCAGAGCTTTGTGCGTAACGGACTTGTTGATGATGAAATCCCCTTAGTTCAGCCTAAGGCTTTTCATGAACTTTGGGATGATTTTCTTCGGTCCTTTGCTTCGTGCTTTGACGGACTTGTTGAAGAAAAATTCCTTCGATCCTTGCTTTGTGCTTTACGGATTTGTCGAAGGATTCGTAGGTTTTGGATTTGATTGATAGTACCGAACGTAGGTAGTATCTTGATCCTTAACCACTTGAGAAGACTCTAATCTGAATTACTTGAGTTCATCAGATCGGGAGAGCTGGGATTTGACAGCTCTTTGTCCTCTGGTTGCTGAGATGGGGGTTCCTCTACTGCGGCCTTTCTTATGGCTTATTGAGTAGACGGAGCTGCCAGCGATCCGGCCATATTTGGGCTTGTTGGATCCGACCTCTTACACCCATTCAGGCTTCAGACTTGAGCTATGAGAATTGCGCTCCCCAATGCTGATTTTGCTGAAGTTGGTAGATTTGGTGTCATCCTTTGTGGTTGTAGATTTTGGAGCCTACGAACATTTGGTAGTTGTTTGAGACTCATCCTTCCACTGGAACTTTGATTCTCCAGTCATTTAGGAGAATTTTGTAGATTACGATCACTTGAACTTGTCGAGTCAAATTTGCCTTCGTACTTCCTACAGTCCCTACTGACGGGTTGACGAAGTGGGGGTTCCGGTACTACGGCCTTTCTTATGGCTTGTTGAGTAGACAGAGCTGCCAGCGATCCGGCCATATTTGGGCTTGTTGGATCCGACCTTTTACTCCCATTCGAACCTTAAGCTTCAGGCTATCGAAAGACTTTAAGCTTCTTTGGCTCAATTTTGTAGGAGTGTGTAGCCACAAAAGTCTCTTTCTTGACCTTTGAGTCTTGGTTTGTTGGAGAAAGTGTCTCAATCTTTTGAAAGATCACCTGCATAGACTCTGAAAAAGAGATCTTTGTATTCTTTAGAACAAAATAGCACTTGAATTGATAATTTTAAATATTTATTCGGGGATCTCGGCATGCAGCGCGATGTCGACCCGAATAAATATTTAAAATGCCCCCTGTCTCGCAGGGACATTTTAAAGCAGAATAGGATTGGAATTTTGAGATTTTAAATATTTGTTTGGGGATCTCGGCACGCAGCGCGATGTCGACCCGAACAAATATTTAAAATGCCCCCAGTCTAATGGGGAATTTTGAAATGCGTTCTCATGACATAAGAGAATTTCAAAATGTAGAATATATACGCTAATAAGCATGTATGAAAACATAGCGTATTAAACATGACATCTGCTTGAGCAATTCATGCATAGTATTTCTTCAGGTATCGGCCATTGATCGGCGGCATGGGCCTTTGACCAATCAGATCGATCAGTTGATAAGCTCCTCCTTGAAATACCTTCTCGATGACGAAAGGTCCTTCCCAGTTGGATACGAACTTGCCACCGATTTTTCTATGCGGGATTATTGGCCTTCTCTGCACCAGGACCAATTCTCCTTCTTGAAATGATCGAGGACGCACCATTCGATCAAAGGATTTTGTCATTCTTGCTCGATAGATCTCCAGGTTCTGCTGAGCTTGTAACCTGATTTCATCGAGTGCATCGAGCTCCTCCATTCTTAGACGAGCATTTTGTTCTTGAGTCAGCTCATTCTGGACAGCAACTCGAAGGGATGGAAGTTCAACTTCTAGTGGCAGTACAGCTTCAACTCCAAATACTAGAGAGTAAGGAGTGGCTTTGGTTGGCGTTTTGTAAGTTGTACGATATGCCCACAACGCCTCTGCCATCTTCGTATGCCACTCTCGTTTGTTCTTAGAGAGAATCTTCTTTAGCAATTTCACCAGTGTTTTGTTGAAGGCTTCAGCTAAGCCATTTGCTCTTGGATAGTAAATAGAAGAGTACCGCCAATCAATTTTGTGTCGATCAACGAACTTATAGATTTTTGTACTCTTGAAAGCAGTTCCGTTGTCTGAGATTATGCGGCGTGGCACGCCGAATCTGTAAACAACATTGTGGGTGAAGAAGTTGATCACGTGCTCAGACGTAACTCCTTTGAATGGAACTGCTTCTGCCCATTTAGAGAAATAGTCGGTCGCTGCCAAAATGAAGCGGTGTCCTGCTGATGACGGCGGATCTATCGGCCCGATAATATCAGTACCCCAACATTCAAATGGCCAGGATGCTATCGTAGGGTGCAGTGGATTTGGCGGTTGATGTATAACATCACCGTGGATCTGGCACTCGTGGCACCTCTTAGCGTGATTGATACAATCTCTGACCATGGTCGGCCAATAGTAGCCCATTCTTTTAATTTTGATTGCCATCTTGGGACCTGATTGGTGTGCTCCACAAAGTCCTTCGTGAACTTCTGCTACCACCTTATCAGCTTCTCGAGTTCCTAAGCATCTTAACCACATTTGATCGAAAGCACGCCGATACAATGTGTTGTTGACAAATGCATATCGTAACGCTCTCTTCTTGATTTGAGTAGCTAGTGATTTGTCTGTTGGCAATTTACTTTCTTTAAAATAATCAATAAAAAAAGGCAGTCTCCAGTCATCTTCTTCCTCGACATCTAGACAATGCCACCATGATTCTGAAGTTTGACTGGCCTTTCGTCTTTTCTTAGGAACTTGATGTTCTTCAAGTTGATCTTCGAGATCAACTGGTTGGGGAGATTGAGGATCAACCGGAGTTGCATCCTGTTGGCTTGAATTTGGTATTCCCTCTGCCTGCGGGAATTGTAGTAATGCTGGCTCTAGGATCCGTCGATTGTGCACCATAATTATTATAGGCCATTCGTCGTCCATATTCGCCATTTCTTTAGCCAATTTGGCAAGAGAATCAGCTTTGGCATTTTGTCCCCGTGGAACTTGAGTTAATTTAACAACTGGAATTTGCTTCATAAGCTCAAGAACTCGCCGATGATAACAGGCCAACTCAAACTTGGTAATTTTGTAAACTCCAAGTACTTGATTTACAACAAGTTGAGAATCGCCAAAGATTTGGAGATTTCGGATTCGAACATCGATTGCAATCTCCAATCCAGCTATTAAAGCTTCATATTCAGCTTCATTGTTGGTCCGAGGCTCAGTCAAACTGAATGAGAATCTCATTATGCCTCCCTCGGGCGCCACGAAAATGAGTCCGATTCCGGCTTGAGCTTTCTCTAGATTTGGAGGCCGAGCACGCTTGATTGATGATGCTCCATCAAAATACATTTCCCATACTCGTAGTATCTCCTCTTCTTCAACGTTCATGATCTGCTCGTCAGGTAGATCGTCGTTGAGCGGAGAATCTGCAGGGATAGGATGTGCTGCAAGAAAGTCTGCTAATACCTGCCCTTTCACTGCTTTCTGTGGCACGTATGTGATATCAAACTGTAGCAATATCACTGCCCACCTTGCCAAACGACCTGTCAACGCTGGTCTTGTCATCAAGAACTTCAGCGGATCGATCTTTGATATCAAGGTGATTTTGTGAGATAGCATATAATGGCGGAGCTTCTGAACTGCGAAAATCAAAGCCAAGCAATGCTTCTCAATTGGAGAGTAGCGGATTTCTGCTCCTATCAATCTCCGACTGATGTAGTAGAGTGCATTCTCCTTGCTTTCTTCATTATGCTGGGCTAATAATGCTCCGAGGGACTCTTCTAGTGCTGCCGTATACAGTATAAGAGGCTTCCCCGGGATTGGCGCCGCGAGAATAGGAGGATTCAACAGATATCTTTTGATGCTGTCAAATGCTTCTTGGCACTCTGCGTCCCATTTGAAACGGACATCTTTCTTCATTAGCTTTGAAAATGGCTGGCACCTACCCGATAGATTTGATATAAATCTCCGAATGAAAGCCAGTTGTCCTTGTAAGGAGCGGAGTTGCCGAAGGTTCTTTGGAGGTGGCATCTCCACGATCGCCTTGATCTTGTTGGGGTCGACTTCGATGCCTCGATGTCGAACAACGTACCCTAGGAATTTCCCTGAGGATACCCCAAATGCACACTTGAGAGGGTTCATCTTCAGATCATATTTTCTGATTCTTTCGAACACGATCCTCAAGTCATGAAGGTGGTTTTTTTCGGCCTATGCTTTTAATGACCAAGTCATCTACATAGCATTCGACCTTTTGATGAATCAAATCATCAAATATACGAGTCATCGCCCGTTGATAAGTAGCACCAGCATTCTTCAGACCGAATGGCATAACTGTGTAGCAGAATATGCCTATGGGTGTTCTGAATGATGTATGTCTTTCATCTTCAGGTGCCATTTTGATTTGATTGTAGCCCGACGATCCGTCCATGAAGGAAAACATATCGTAGTTGGATGTATTGTCAACTAGAAGTTCTGATACTGGGAGCGGAAAGTCATCTTTCGGGCATGCCTTGTTGAGGTCCCTGAAGTCGATGCAGATACGAATCTGACCATTCTTCTTCTTTACAGGGACGATATTGGCAATCCAGTCGGCATACTTTTCCTCACGAATAAAGCCAGCATCTATAAGCTTCTTCGTCTCTGCAATCACCTGTTCTTCAATCTCCAATCTCATTCTCCTTGGAGCTTGCTTGACGGGTGTTACATCAGGCTTGATTGCTAATCTGTGAACCGCTACATCAGGGGATAAGCCGGGCATCTCAGCATATGTCCAGGCAAAGCAATCCCTGAATTCACATAGGAGTTCTTTTATTTCTTCTACTTGATCTTCTGGTAGAAGAGAGCTAATGAAGGTTGGGCGAGGGTCTTCCTCAGTTCCCAAGTTGACTTCTTTTAGCTCGTCCATCGTAGCAGCTTGTCCACCATCTTCCAGTTCTTCTGGTGCAGGCTCAACTTCTACGGGTTGATCATCATAAGCATTGGTTTCGTATGTTTCTTCAGCACCATCGTCATCGGATTTGATTTCTCCACATGTGATCGCCCGACAAATCTCCTTCCGGAGGAATTTTCTTTTGATGAATCCGATGCCTTTATATAAATCTATATCCTTTCGTCGTAATGGACGCGGACTTCTCCCATACCAGAGGCCTAAGCTTGTACGGAGCTGCCGTTTGGTAGTAGGAATATTGATTTGTTTTCGTAACATTCTTTGAATATTTTTGGTATTGAATTTGGGTAGCCTCGTAGGAAATAATTCCTCGGAGTCGAAGAGCATGCAATCCCAATCATGATTCTCCTCTTCGCGTATTCCCGTGGAATACAAAACATTTCCAGGTGCAGTCCCCTTTTTACGGGGAGGCAGATAAAGAGTGGAAAGTTCTTCAATTTTATGAACCTCGCGCGAAATGATTTCCTTGAAATGTTGCAAGGGAACACGTGTGACTACGAGTACGCTGTCTGAAATTAACAGACTGTCTATTCTTCTAGAGAACACACTCTGCACTGAGTTCATGTAGATTGAGTCGTAGTCATAATCATCATTTGAAAATTCAACCTGCCTACTCCATTCATCCGTGGACTGGCATATTTTTCGAGATTTGGTAGGAGTAACGTCATCTTCATCCGTGTCGCTCCCAAGATGAGGTACATGCTTCTTTTCTTTAGGAAGAGTTGGTGATTTGGGAAGAGCCGGTGCTGCCTTCTTTCTTCCAACACGCTTCTTATCACCTTCTTGCTTGGGTTTCTTTGCAGCGTTAGAATTTGATGCTCTAGCCTCAAGAGAACTTGACGACTTTTGCTTCTTTGGCATGAAGTACTTAGCATCTTCATAAACTGTTACTTCATGTACTGCAAAGGGCTGAATATCGCCAGAGATCCTGAATTCTTCTCCTTCTCTGAGATACTTCATGCACTGGTGTAATGTTGAAGGTACAACACCATATTCATGTAGCCAGGGGCGACCCAATAACGCCTTGAACGAAGTGTCCGCATCAATTACATGGAATTTGGCTTCCGTATGGAGTTCCCCAAATACAAGAGGAAGCATAAACGAACCAAGAGTTTTCTGCCCTTTCTCGTTGAAGCCATGCACCATCAGTTTATCTTGGCCAAGATGTTCCACATCGAGGCAGAGGGATCTTAGTGCCTTAAGGCTCATAAGATTTACAGAAGATCCGGGATCAATCAAAATTCGACTGATCATCATACCGTCGCTCTCTGCCGTAATATACAGAGGGCGGTTGTGGTCTGCTGTTCCAAGCAGCATATCATCCTCAGCAAAGGTGATGAGGGGCTCATTTCGAGCTTGCAAGACTTCCGTCAAGTTGCGCTCAGCAAAATATGCCTCATATCTCTCGGGGTCCTTGAGAGCTTGGATCAAAGTTTCTCGAAGGTCTTTAGACATCAAGAGGGCATCATATATGCTGAGTTGTGCTGGGATCTTCCTCAAGTGGGATAAGATATTGTAATCTATCCCCTTAGATGAAGTCTCTTTCTTCTTGGAGTCATTTAGGATAATATCTTCGTTGACAATTATCTCTTTTTTTTTATCTTTGTTAGGAATCCCCTTCTTTGGTGGAGGCGGCAATATCTTGCCACTTCTCAACTGCACCTGGGCCACCTCATCTGATTCAGACTTGTTTGATGAAGCATTCTCTTCAGAGTCAGCCATTGTTGCGTCTGGAGATTCGCCGGTGGACTCAGAATCGTCTCCCAATTTCACCTGCTTCATTTGCGACGCCACACTTGGGTCTGAATCTTCATCATCGGGAAAACATAGATCTTCTGAACTGAATTCCATTGATGACACCATCAGACAAAATTCAGGGGCCGCTTTTTCAGCGTATTTCTCCCTATCTGTTATTTTTAATGTTGCTGAGATGACACGGCATATCTCCGTAGGAAGAGATTCATCCTTTGCTTCTTCTTCCTTTTCATCTATTTTAAGCTCTTTCATAAAATCACCGAGCTTGATAGGCTTCCTGACAGTCTGGTAATATTCACCCAAGCTATCAATAGCCTTTTGAGTTGCAGTCTTCTTCGCCATAGGCTTCTTCAACTTGGCTTTCTTCTTGGAAGACTTTGACTTTGACTTTCCAGACTTTGATGAGCTAGCTTGGTCAGGTTGCTGTTTAGAGGTGGATGCTTGTGACAGAGGCAACCATTTTAAGTTCAATACCGGCTCAGTAGGAGAGAGACTTCCACTTGACACCAGGAACTCCTTCCAGCTGTTTCAGCATTTTTGTTGTCTTCTTGGAGACCACGGTCTCCCATTGCTCACCTTGAACATATTTTTTTGTTATTGTTTCTTTAGACGGAAGTACGGAAGAGGACGTGACTACCCGGGTGGATCCCTTTCCGGGATGAACTAACACATTATCTGATAATGTTAATTCTCCCCTTTTGTACATCTTTTCCAACCAATCTTTGAAGACATAACAATCTTCAATTGGATGGCTAACTACCCGATGATATGGACAGTAGTTTGGGTCGCCACTATGTTTGGACTCTTCAGGTCTTTTGCATTCTGGCAATTCTAGACCGTTCTTGAGTGCTTGTCGAAATAGTTTAGCGACACTCTCTCTTTTAAATGAATATTCTTTATTCATTTTCTCCTTCAGAGAAGGGAACGTTCTATCACCAGTTCCCGTGGGTTGCCTCTGGCGCTCTCCTCCACCAGGAAAGGCTCGAGGTTTATCATTTCCTCCAAGAACCAGTTTTGGTTGAGGGATTGAATTGTAAGCCTGTTTTGGCTTTTTCTTCGTATTGCATTGGCTGCTTTCCTTTATCCACATTATACACTACCCGTTTACCTTTATCAGGTCTGGGAGGAAATGCGGAGTAAACATCATTTCTCCTAGCATCAGGAGCTTTAGCTTTTTTGGATTTATCAGGGAAGCTTTCAGACTTTGATAAAGTTTAACTTCTCAAATTTTGCCACCCTGTCCAACAGATCCTGGAAGGTAGTGATTGAAGCCATGCATAAGAAGGGTTGCATTTTATCATCAATGTTTCCCCATCAGTAGTTGAACTGCATGCTCTTCTTCCAGCTGCTGCTCGCACTTCATGCTGAGATTGCGCCAGCGTGTTATGTATCTCGTTACTGATTCATCCTTTCTCCTTTTGTCGAGGGCGAGATCAGCAATGGTAGTCTTCTCTGTTGCACTGGCAAATCTTTTCACGAACAATGCCTCTAGTTCTGCGAAGGTCTTCAGAGAATCATTTGGCAGCTCGGCATACCATTCGAAAACAGTTCCACTCAAGCTGCTCACGAATTGCCTGAATAGCAGAGCGTCATTGCCTCCTGTGTTCCCACAAGTTGCTTTGAATTGCGCGAGGTGCTGTCTGGGATTTTTGTTGCCATCAAAAATATTGAATTTTGGCACGGAATATCCCTTTGGATATGGCACCTGATCGTACTCTGCTGGGTACGGGCGACCTTTCCCTACCAACTTCTCTGCCTGTTCAGCAGCTATAATGGCTTTAATCTTTTCACTGATTAAGCCTTCTAGCTGTGACGCAGTTACAGGCTCAGATGCTCGCCACATTTTGTGGAGTACGCTGGCGGGTTGGATCATCAGTTTCTTTGCCACTTTCAAGTACACCTTTCACTCCTGAGGCTTGAGGCGCTTGAGGGTTTTGAGAATTAGCAGCTTGGTTGACGGGTTGGGCCGGTGCAGGGTCCACAGAAGTGGTCTTCTGCATCATTTCCATCATGACCGTCATTTGAGTTATCATCTCAGTCATTTTATCATTTAACTGAGAGATTTCTCTGTCTTTTCTTCGCATTTGTCGCCTTATTTGATTTCTCATTTCAGCGAGTGTGATGTCTTCACCAGCGAAGGGGTTTTCTCCGACCTCTTCTTTTTCTTCATCGCCTTCTTCTGAGGAGTGAGCACTTTGGCTGGCAATGGGTCTAGCCCTGTGGCGACGTCGATAAACACGTACGCGCGGCTGTGATTGCTGGTCTTCTTCATCACCATCATCATCTTCCTTTTCAACATCGACGTGGCTGACCATACGAACCACCTCGATCTCCATAGTGTCATCATCGTTATATTCTTTTTCTTCTTCTTGTACCTGAATTTCTGAGCGACGACGCCACTGAATTTCAGGTTCTCGGCTTGGAATGATTACTTCTTCGATCTGCGGACTACGATCGAAATGAAGTTCCTCTTTGGCTGAAGTAGGAGAATGACGGGATCTCCTGGAAGACTCTACAGGATGTCGACCGTCAATATAATTGTTGTCATTATGGGCCTTCTTTTGGACCCATTTCTGACGAGTTTTGTTAGCAGAGGCGGATCTCCGGGAGACTGCTCCGGATGTCACGCATGATCTGTCTTTTTCTTCAAAGATCTTTTCCTTTCGAGGCTTCGGCATCCAAACTTGTTTGCCTTTCCGCTGGGCCCTTTCGGCGACGGATTCTTGGACATGGGGTCCAAGTGTCACGCCCCGATGTGCTTCCTGCGAAACTTGTCGTCGATAACCTCTTTTTTCTGTTATCGTAGCAGATGATAGCCTCTCTCTAGGAGGGGTTCTTCGGGCCTCAACAATCAGTGGCCTCTGGGACTTCTTTTTCATTAGACCCTTCTCCTTAACTGTCTTCAAAACTCGATGAACCCGGGCAGACAGACGTTCGGGCTCTCTTATCTTCTGAGGAGTCGGAGCTTCAGGTCGACGCTCCCAGAAAGATCGCTTGAGCTCACCAGAAGAGCTGTTTCTCTTTACCCATTTCAGGTTAGAAAACTTATTTTGAGTGGGGATATTGACTTCTGGTTCTGGTGCTGGCAGATTGGAGGGATGGACTGGTACAGGTAACTGCTGAGCTCGCAGCTCTGCATTTCTCTTCCTCCTTTGCCTTCTAGTAAGCCTTCCTCCAGATGAAGAAGCTTCAGTTTCATACCTCCCAGGTGCAACAGTTTCTCTGGGCAGGTTAGTGGTGTTCGCAGTCACCACAGAAATTTTTCTTCCAGTAACAACCCTTTTTGCAGTAAGGGTCTCAGACTGGGATAGTCTTTCGAACACAGAAGTTCTTCCTTGAGCAGTACCTCTGGCAGCAGTCCTTTCAGAGTAGGATCTTCCAGAAGGTTCTTCAGAGTTTACGCCGTACACAGGAACGACTGCAGCCCTTGAAGTAGCTGCTGAGAATTCGAGCCCACCAAAGTGGATGGTGGCTCCAGTATTTCCAGCTTCAATGACAGCATTCGCCAGTTGGATCCTAGCTCCTCGTCCCAGTTGGACGGTCATTGGCGTGTCCTGCATTTCCATTCTACACAAATGAAAGGCGGGGATTAGTGAGCAGAATTAATACATCACCCTACACTTTCATACAACAGGAATAGCGCAGAACGAATGATAGCAGGAGAGTTAGCATGGAATTTAAAACCCTGCTAAACAAATTTCCATTGATCTTATTTAAAAGATTCATTTTTCAGGAAATTTAAAATTTGATTCGCTTGCTACTGTCGGGACCTTTCAGTGATGGATCTTTGGACATAAGGACCAAATGTCACATCCTGATGTTCACCGTACATATCTTAATAATTTTTTTTTTTTTTTTTTTTTTTTTTTTTTTTTTTTTTTTTTTTTTTTTTTTTATCATCATCATAAAAGATGAAAACTTTTAGCTCTATCGGGACCTTTCAGTGATAGATCTTTGGACATAAAGACCAAATGTCACATCCTGATGTTCACCGTATAGAGCATACTATTTTGGCTGCTACTATAACATTTAAATGACTAGCCAGAGATGGAAAGAGAAACCATTCCCCAGCGGAGTCGCCAGAAATCTGTGGGCTCCGAAAATTCGGCCTCGGCCTCCGCATCGCTTTTCTTATTCGGCGAGGAAGTTTTAACGAACTAAGTTCCAAGGTAAATTTTGGAAGGCAGATGGGTTTGTAGATAAGACACTACCCAGAGATTTCGCCCTCATTTTGCGAGGACTTTATGATCTGAGTTCTGGTTTCCTATAGGCGCAAGCCCCTATAGTTAATTACCCCTCCCAATCACGAGAGAGAACTTTCGATTAAGGCTAGTCGTTGGTCAGATACGTAGGATATACGTGTTATCTGGCATATAGTAGCAGCATGGGTTTAGGATATTGGTAGAAATTGGATTTGAAAATTGAAGAATTTGGTTTGGAAGATTTGAAGATTTGGATTGGGATATTTGGGAAAATTTTATATTTAAAATAGAAATTTCACCATCGTTCACTTAAAGCGGATGGTGGGGGAATGGATGATGAGCCCGATCAAGATCCCATGGTTCCGTCGTCCCGGGCCATCGTGGTCCCTGGTCTACTTAGTCAGAGGAGGTAGTCGACCCAACCTGACAGAAGGATCCTTGTCGGCAGCCATGGGTTGCTTCGTCCAAGGGGACCTTGTAGACCGGGGTTGGATGTTTGTCTAAGGGGACAAATTTGAATCCACCTTAGCTTGCAGAGAGCTTTGTGCCCTATCGATCATATCCTATTGATTCATATCTCAAGGATTTAATGTCGGTAAGGAGCGTATTGGCTCTGGCCATAACCGAGATATCGTGGTGCCATTTGGCGGCGAAACCACGCGGTTCAGAGGGCCCCGGGTCGTCGTAACCGTTTATCCTGCGGTGGCCATTTGGCGGCAGACCGCCGGTTAGAGGACACGTACCACGTCCTTACTGGCAGAAGATTGTTTGAGAATGGATCCTAGTGATATTTTTGGCTAGGCATTTGGCTCTTTTGTGAGCTGAAGTAAATTTGAATTTGTCCACCTCGGCAAACTATTGCGGAAGTTGGATGGATTTTGCTTTAAGCATTGATGGATATATTTCATTTTTAAATATTTTTGTGTATTTGGGGCTTGATTCTGGATTTTTAGAATATTTGGGTGGATCTTTGGTATTTGGACATTTGGGATGGCATTTGAAAATATTTGAGAACCCCTCCGGTTGAGATAAGCAATCAACGCGGCCATCATCGGGGTGTTCTGGGGTCATTTCTATTTGATTGAACCCTGTCGACCCTATCAACTTATCGATAGGGGATCGGGTTTCTCGTAGGCTTTGTGCCTTTGTTTATGAATTTTCTTGATTTTAGGCATTGAAGGCCTAAAAAGAATGTATTTAAACAAATACACCGGTCACTACAACCGTGTATCTATTTGATAGTTCGAACCCTGTCGACTCCTATTGATCCGTATAGAAGGATCGGGTTCTTTAGGCTTCATGCCTTTGTTCATGAATTTTCTTGATTTTAGGCCTTGAAGGCCTAAAAAGAATGTATTTAAACAAATACACCGGTCACTACAACCGTGTATCTATTTGATAGTTCGAACCCTGTCGACTCCTATTGATCCGTATAGAAGGATCGGGTTCTTTAGGCTTCATGCCTTTGTTCATGAACTTTCTTTGTTGAAGGCCTTAAAAGCCGAATATGAATGTTGTGGACGCCTTCTGTCTGCTTATATCAGTGTTGCAGATCCGGTGGCGTTGCGTTGTAGATTGTAGACGCCTTCTGTCTGCTTGTACAGAGGTTGCAGATCCGATGGCGTTGGATTCTGATGTTGACTCCCCCTTTCTCAATCACCGGGGGAAAGATTTTTCTGGATTTTGGAGTCAAAGACTACTTGGTTTGGAAAGAACTCCTTCTAAGCTCTTCGGCATAGTAGACTCGCTATTTCCGGTGTTTGTGGGCACCTGAATTGCTTTTCTTCTAATGTGTAGAACCAAGAAGAAGCTTTGGAACACCAGGAAGTTTGGTTCTAATTTGTTCAAACATTTCCTCTCTTCTGTTAGAGGGTGTCCTTTTTCGTACATCGGGCTGTCTTTGTACCCGGTGTGCTTGAAGATCTTGACCACCAGTGTCGTAGGTGATATCAATACTTGTGTCCACAGTGGTTCGTCGTGCCTACGATATATCCACTGTTGTTATCCACAAGCTGTTTGTAGCCATTTGCAGGGATTCGTTGTACTTGCTACGACCCCATAGCGGTATTTGTAGGAGAGCCCTTGCTTTTGTATTGAAACCACCTTTCACCAATCTCAGGTGGTTTATAGTTGAATTTGTTTGTAGAAGATGGATCTTTGATTGCTGGTCTCCAATATTGCCCTCTCAATCAATAGACGATCGTAGGGATTGTTGTAGGAGTTCATTACACCTACTCATATATGTTTGATAGTGACTGAAGCTTGATTATTTGCTGAAAATTCAATAGTCCATATCATTCCACACTTTGTTTAGATCCAGTATCTAAACCCATATTTGAACTTAGTTCAAGTTCAAACCAACGCGTGTGTTCGAATTGTAGATTGAGTTTGAGTAGAGGTTCAGTTCTCCTGAAGCCTTTAGAGATTCAAGTCTCTTGTGGTCCTCAATTCAGATCTTCGTAGCTCATTTGCAAGTTTAGGTTCTTGTAGTTTTGTTGAGTTCAAGTTTGAATGCATCATTTCAAGTGATCAGATCCATAGATCCCTGAATTCAACCCGGTCTGAGTTCTGAGTGCAAGTCCAAGTTGATTTTGGTTCAGGATCTTCTGAAGTTCTTGCAAGTTCAGCTGAATATTCAAATTGATTTGCATTTGGTTCAAATATGATTTCATTTGAATTTGTTCAAATTTAGGTCCACGAGTCCTCTGTTCTTCGTACAAGTCCTCTGCTTATTTAGTTCAAGTTCTGTGTATTTATGATCGAGTACATGTCTTCTGTTGTTCTTCGTATTGTTGCTGAAATGATGTCTTTATATTGTTCAAGTCTTCGTACATTTCAGTGAAAATTTTGGCAGCACCCCGGCATATCCCCCGTTTGGGGGAAAATTGGGGAGCTGGGCCTTCCCACCACGCTACTAGAGCGTGTATGGTAGGTGTCCTTGGACACCGCGGCCGTACAAAATTTCATCCCACCACGCTACAAGAGCGTGTATGGGGCCTTCAGCAGTACCCGTACCAGAACAGCAGTGACGTACCAGAACAGCAGTGACTCCCCACCACGCTACAAGAGCGTGTATAGGGTTCTCCCACCTCGTCGTATGCATCGCACCGGGCTCCCTCCTACCGTGCTACAAGAGCGCGTATAGGTGGTTCTCCGGTCCGCTGCAAACGTCGAGGACGAGAGTAGAGTTAGAAATTTATACCTTGAAGTCCGACGGAGGTGAAAGAGGCTCGAGGACAAGATTTGGAACCGAGGGTCACTCTCCTACCTTGTCGTAGGTGTCGCGCCGGTTGCCCCTCCCACCACGCTACAAGAGCGTGTATAGGCAGACCGCCGACTCGACACGCGGGACGAGGTGAGAGATAGAGCCAAGGTTTCAAAAAACTTATACCTTGAAGTCCGGCGGAGGTGGGCACGGAAGTCGAGGCAAGATCCGGAACCAAAGGTCGCTCGCCTACCTTGTCGTAGGTGTCGCGCCGGTTGCCCCTCCCACCACGCTACAAGAGCGTGTGTATAGGCAGACCGCCGACTCGACACGCGGGACGAGGTAAGAGATAGAGCCAAGGTTTCAAAACTTATACCTTGAAGTCCGGCGGAGGTGGGCACGGAAGTCGAGGCAAGATCCGGAACCAAAGGTCGCTCGTCTACCTTGTCGTAGGTGTCGCGCCGGTTGCCCCTCCCACCACGCTACAAGAGCGTGTATAGGCAGACCGCCGACTCGACACGCGGGACGAGGTAAGAGATAGAGCCAAGGTTTCAAAACTTATACCTTGAAGTCCGGCGGACTGGCAGTGGAGGGCACAAAAATCGAGGTGGGAGGAGCATTTTTTTTTTTCTAACATTCATTTTTTTTACATTAATTATAATTAATTATAATTAATGATTAACTATAATATTTTTTAATTAATTATATTCATTTATAATTAATTAAAGTAATTAACTACTATTGTAATTAATTAAAATAATTAATCATATTTATCTTTAATTATTTAGAATTAATTAATATTAATTAACTTTACTTAATTAATAATAATTAATTATAATTAATTAAAAGGTTGTAATTAATTAAAATTAATTTAAATTAAATTAATTATAATTAACTTATCATTAATTATAATCATTTAATTAAAACTAATTATAATTAATTATATTAACTATAATTAATTAAAATATTATAATTAAAATTAATTAAAATTAATTTTAATTAAAATAAATTAAATCTCTCTCTCCCTCTACCCTCTCTGTTCGGGATTCGGCCAAGGAGTTGCGCGTAAGGGAGATGGTTACCTTCACTGCCGACGAGCTCTCGACGTTGCTTCCGTTCAAAATGTTGTAACCTCCGATTTGTAGGAAGGAAAATCGACGAAGGAGCGACGTTGAACAGCCACGGAGACGGAGAAGCCACAAAAGGGAGAAATTTACTTCACAGCCTGCGAGCTCCCGTCTCGTTTCCGATCAAAATGTGGTAATTTCCAATCCGACGGGAAGGGAAAGTCGAAGGAGCGGTGGAACTGCAAAGAAGGAGCCGGAGAAGCAACGCCAAAGGGAGAAAGTTCCTGTCACAGTGAGTTCCCGTCGTCGCCTCTAATCAAAATGTCGTAACTTCCGCTCGGACAGAAAGGGAACGTCGTCGTCGGAGGGGGCAGAGGAGCGCGCGAAAAGGGAGAGTGAGAGCGGGAATGAGAGAAAGAGAATGAGAGAGAGCTAGAGAATGAGAGAAAGAGAGCGAGAGCGTCGGGAGAGAGAGCGATTGCGAGAGTCGTCCCGAGCGCCTCGTTTCCTCGTCATTTAACGACGAGCAGCGACGTGCAAAAGGTATTGCGAGATGCGACGTCGTCGTGTGAAATGCGGCGACGACGTGCGGAATTCGGCGCTCGAACGTGGCCGGACAGGTGAGGTATTTTTTAATATATTTTTTTTTTCTTTTTTTTTGGATACAGTAACGGGTCAACATGAACCTATGGAGAATGGGCTGTGTTCTCCAATATTTTAATTTCGTCATTAGGTTTACCATAACAAGAGCCTTGATTAAACCAATATCATGACTAGTTTATCATTCAACTTTTTGGGTTTTCCTTGACTTTAAATCACAAGCTAACTGCAGGAAGAAATTTCGGAGCTAAGGGTTGCCTTCCGCTCTAGATACTTAACTTCCTGGCAACAGCAGGTAGGGCTGCAAATGAACCGAGCGTTCGACGAGCTACTCGTGGCTCGGCTCGATAAGAACTCGTTTATGTTCGTTTGATAAGGTAAATGAACAAATTTGACAATACTCGATAGCTAAATAAACAAACTTGAACACCCTGACGTTCGACTCGTTTATATTCACGAACAAGATCGTTTAGAACTCGTGAACATGCTCATTAAGAAACTCGATTAAAAAGATCGATCATGTCTTATTTAATTAAAAAAATATTTAACTATTAACTAAAAATATATTTAACATTTATAACTAAGTTCATTTATATTATTGTTTAACTAATAATTTATTTTACATTATTTAAATAAATATTACTATTTTAACACTCGCCGCTCGAGAGAATTTAACTATATTTAAATTTAACATTATTTAACTATTATAACGTTATTAACATTATTTAACTATAATAATGTTATAATATATTTAACATTATATATTAATGTTATTACTGTTTTATACATTATTTAACTATATATATATATATATATATATATATATATATATATATATATATATATATTACTATTTAACTATATATATTACTGTTTTATACATATTTAACTATTATTTAACTCTCTCTCTCTCCTTCGTGGCCTACAAGAAAAAAAAAACTGTAGGGGAGGGTTTAGTCCCATACCGCCTGGAGTAAAAAGGTCCCCTACATAAAAACAAATACAGCTGCAGCTCACTTGTTGGGTAATGGGTAGCAGGCGGGCGGGTCTTCCTTTCATCTTATGTGGGTTTGCACCGATCTATCCGACTTGAAATAAATAAATTTATTTTGTTAATTGCGGTCAGCTCAGCTGGCTTATTCACGACGGCTCGATAAGCTCGAAACAAACCAAACTAGAACACGAACCGAACCGAGCTCGAACCTGGAAGTTTTAAATAAGCTCGAACTCGAACAGCTGTCCAAGAAGCTCGACGAGCTTCGAGTCGAGCTTGAGCTCGATTCTGACAGACGAGCCCGAACTCGAACAGGCCAAAGCTCGGCTCGACTCGGTTCATTTGCAGCCCTAACAGTAGGGATCACATGCTATTTCTTCCTTATACGGTTGTTGCAGGTTACCTTACTACTGTCATATTCCTTGAACAAGTTTCAGCACATGATACAGTTACAGGAAACTAGAAACCATAGGAGGAAGGTGTTAGACCGGCCCAAGGGGGGCCAGCTGAACCGGTCCCTAGTGGACCGGTCTTTGTCTACAGGCGGGGGGCCTAAGGAGGGCGGAACCATGGAGAAGGAGGGCGGCTAAGTAGGGGGGGCCCACAACTCAATTAAATATTACTTTGGGCGGGAAAATTTGAATTAGGGGCGGTTTAGGAATTTTGTATTTGTCCTATTTGCTTTAATTAGTTTCGCTTTGAGGGTTAGGGTTTAATCTTGAATTTGAATCTGAAATTTGGGATCCTTGTGTTGATTTTGGGCTCTAGTTTTTGGCTAGAGATTCATAGAGTTGAATCTTCCTCTCGAATTGAAGATTCTTGTATCTTGTGTTGTTTTTCTTCTTCTATTAGTGAATTTCAAGTGTTTTTCTTCCTCTATTGGTGGCTATTTCCTATCAGAAAGGATGCGTATCGAATTTCCATAAGTGTTAAGCGGCTTTTATTATATCTATGCCCACAAGAATTCAATAATCTCCACAATTGGGTTTCCTTAGTCTACAGCTGGCAGTTTTCACGATTGGATTGCATCAAAGCCTTTCAAACACGTTGGTTTTCACTTCCTTATCGATTTCTTTCCAGGAAGAATATAATGAACAAAAGTGGAAACAAAAGTTAATTAATATTGTTTGAAGTTGGGAGGATTGAAACTTATTTTTTTTTTATTAGATGTTAGAAGGTAAACTTGAATTCTGGAGGTTAACTTTAGAGTCTAAAGGCTTCCGTTTGAGTAGCTCTAAAACTGAATATATAGAGTGTAATTTTAGTAATAATAAATCTAGTGGGGGTATTATGACTTTGGGCAATCAAGTCATTGATAAGAGTACACATTTTAGATATGTTGAGCCTATTGTTCAAAGTGATGGTGAAATAGATGGGGATATTATTAGTAGAATTCATGTTGGATGGTTGAAGTAGGGGAATGCATCGAGCTTGATGTGTGATAGAAAAGTCCCCCTCAAACTTAAGGGAAATTTTATAAGATGGTAGTGAGACCTACAATGTTTTATGGTGCAAAAAATTAGCCATTAAAAGAGAAGCATAATATTTAAGTGTTGCAAAGATGAGAATGCTCAGGTGGATGAGTGGGTTTACACTTAGAGACAGAATATGAAATGAGCATATATGTAAAAAGGTTGGAGTTGCTCCAATGGAAGATAAAATTAGAGAGAGTCGCCTTAGATGGTTTGGTCACATAAAATGGCAGCCTTCCGATGACTTGGTTAGGAAAGTAGATGCATTAGATTTAACTATTTTTTGTGCATGTCAGGTTCGGGTTCAAATTGACTATATTCGTGCAGGTCATTTTAATGTCAAACCACCCAACCCGAGAATATAAATTGAAACCCCTAATCTTGTGCATTAACATAAAAAAAAACCGCACTTTTGACGACTCAGATTACTCTGCATGAAGGAGGATGGTTATGAGGATACTTGATGAATATCGAATGCTAAATTCATTATTGTGAAAATTTTACAAGCCAAGAAGATTTAATGAAAATATTTAAACATATATAAGTAGGAACACAAAAAAGTGAACATTAAAATGGGCATGGTAGTTTACATTATATTATTTTCTTGTTCACGTTTATTTTCTTTTTAGTTTATTTTAAACATATTTATGATATTGATCTTACTAAGAATAGTTTATATTCAGCAATAATTTGATTTCCTCCTTAGATTTGGTTAATTGCTACAACGGCCATGATTCAATTAGCATCATGAACAATCCAGGTTTAAATTTCTATAGGTTTTCTTGCCTTCAGACTGAAGCTGATGCATTCATGATTTTTGTATTTTTATTATCAAATATTGAACATTAGTTTTTCATTTAGTTTTATATTTTTTTAGCTATCCAATGATGGAAGGCATCCAATGATCATGGTAGGTTGTGCTTGGGCTTGGTAGACCTTGGTTTGCTAGCTTGTTTGGGTCCCTTGGGCTGCTGCTGGTTCTAGGGTTGGGCTTATGGTTCTCGGTTTTGAGCTGGTGTTGATGTTGGGAGGTGATGGTTGCTTTGGTGTTGAGCTATATTTTCAAAAGTGCTAGCTCATTATTTTTGAGCTCTTGGTTAGCTCATAATTAGATGAAGTTTAGCTCATTTATTTAAGATTAGTGGAAGCTCATTATGGTGGAACTTGTCCCTTTCCCTTCCCCATGCTGCCTCTCGGTCTCCTCCTTGTCTCCTCGGTTTCTCTTGGGCTTTTGCTGTTCCTGTGGCCCTGGCTGTTTTTTCTGTGCCTGCGGTTCGTTCTCTGTGCTGGCTGTTCGGGACCCCTGCTGGCTGGGTTTCCCGTGGCTTCCAGCTGGGTCTTCCGTGACCTTTTTGCTCTGTTTCTTGGGCCGGCTTGGGAGCTATTGTTTTGTGGCTGATGGCCTTTCATTTCCCTAAATCTAATTGGTTTAGTTAGAGGTGTTATGGCTGTTTGGTTCCCCTCTCTTGCCTATAAATAGAAGATGTTTTGGAAGGAAAAGGCTGTTAAATATTGTTGAGCAAAGTCTCTAAAACATGAGGGTTTTCTCTTCTTCTTGGAAAAGCTTGAGAGCTTGTTCCACTTCTTTCTCTTCTCTACTTCGTCTGGGCTTCTTACCTCTTCTTCTCTACGCAAGTTCCACCCCACATGTATCTTTCTTCTTGAGCTTCCTAGTGTTGTTGGTTGGCTGATTTGGGAGCATTTGTCGGAGGAGCTTGGTTGGACGTTTGGACCTTCTTGCTGTGGTGGACCATCGGTTTGCTAGCCCTAAGCACATACTTTACTTTACCTACATTTCGATGCATGTGAGGAAATCGTTCTGTCGGTTGTTCTGAGGATAGCGTTCTTATATTTTTCTTTTGTTTCGTTTGATTTCAATTCTTGTTTTGTCCATTGGTTTTGTGTTTTGGATGATTGCTACTATTTGAATCGAGTTAGGTTGTGTTGCCCATCGTTCTTCTTATCTGACTTTTCTTTCTAGTTTGCATTCATCATAAGCCAATTGCAGAAAGAATTCTAGGGCTAAGGGTTGCCTACTTGCCTTATACTCAAAGGTTGTTACCTTCCTAGCTGCAGCTGAGATCGCATGATATAGCTTCCTTATACTGTTGCAGTTAATCTTACATACCACTGATGTTTTCTTTATACAAGCTCTGGAAAGCGGGTACCGCAATATGAAAGTAGCATTTGAGATTTTCTCTGTCTCTTACAGCTTTCCTTATACCTTTTCCTACGAGCAGGGGTCTAAGATGGGTATTATGGAAAAACATCTAGGCATACCTTTTAGCCCAATCACAAGCCCTTTGAAGGGGTGAGGGACTTAGCAACATTAAGGGAATTCAAGCTAAGGGTTAGAATGAGAGCGAGGAGAAATCATGGATAAACCAAATGACCTTACCTCAACTAATAGAAGATTTAGAGCGGAGTCCAATGGGATAGAGAGCTTGATGTGCAACTCATTCATAATAAAAGGTGATTTTCAAGTGATATGGTGGGTGTGGGTTTGGATGAGAGAGAAAGGAAAGAATAGGAGAGAGTTGATTCAGGTTATCACTACTGCGCAGCCTCAACACCTGGTTGGGATCAAAAGGGAGACAAATTGAAATGATTTCAAAAAAATGTACACTATTGTAAAGCATAAAGTATTCATTTGAGATCCAAATGTAATTAGCCCTTTAATTAATAAAAAATAATTCCATGGATATCTCAGCCTGCGCTGATGCTGCAGCCAACTGCTCAGGATTTGTCTCCACTCGATCTTTTCGACGATCAGATCTCATTTGTGGTGATGCACCCCATATTAGAGCGGTTTTGTTCCCATTGTTCAAATCCTACACAAATTCTCTCAAAAATGTCAGCAATGCACATGGGAAAATAAGCATAGCATTGTTAAGGACACATGAAACAAATCCTTAAAATCATAACATAATCAAAGTTCATTATTCAGGAAGAATATAATAGTTGCAATCAATTCCTCATTTAATTATAAAAGAACTCATAACTTGTTTCTTTCATTCAAAATAATTGTATGAAATCAGAACACTTCTTTAAACAATCAAAAGAAGAATGAATGCATTTAAACTTTGATAATTGTCAAGCTAAACCAAACAATTTCTCACAAGCCTTTTCTTATTCATGTAATATTAGTATTTTCAGGTATCAGACCTCAATAACTTATCAAAGAATGAGATTTTACCGCAGAGAAGAATCGATCATTTCTATAAATAAGCCTAGCAAACCATGATGGCTTATTACTTATTTGATAATAACAAGTCTTCATTGGTACCATCTAATTGTTTAAGTGTGTTATAAGTTTGCAAATGAAAAATCTAACCATGTGTATCCTTAAATTGATAAGATGATCCATTCAAGACAACAAGGAGATTCATAAACATTTGCTATTTAAGATGCTAACCATATGGATGTGGACCAAGAAGTAATCAAGCTTGAAGGTATTGGCCTTGACGATAACCTCATGAATGATCCATTCCAGACTACAAGGAGATGAATAAATGTGATCAAGCAAGATTAAGTGTTCAAATTCCTATTCCTCGGTTATTCTGTTTATCTTTTTGAGAAACTTTGTTAAGATTGGTTAAAATGAGTTGTCTTGGCTCTAGACTTTCTCAATATTTCATATTGACCATGTTTCCATTGGTTTATCAAATTGATCTGATTTTATGGTTTTATCACTACACTAGTCTTAATCTATTTAGACTTACATGGTTATTAAGACTTATAATCTTCTTGGAATACCTTTGAAACATATCTAGTATGTCCTATTAATCATATGTTTCAAGTTCCATTTACTTTGAATTTACTTTCATAATAGTTCACCTTCTTTGTTATCTACTTTGAAAAGGTATCTATGGTTAAAATGTTATTTTTCAAACTAGACAATTTTCACACAAGCAATTGACTGACATAGTGAATTAAACAGTTTGACACTTTATGGATGTACTTCACATTTTTATAGATATTCATATTTATTGTTTATAATCATTTCTTTTACCTATCAAATCATTAAAGCTGATGTTAGCTTAAAGGTGTTGCACTAAGCATGTTCTATTTGTAAAAATAAATGCTCATATCAGTTCAAATGATCAGCACAGCATAATTATATTCTTTTATTGTATATTTGAACTTTATAATAGAATTATTTATCCAACTAAGCACTTAGCTCATCAAATATAATACATGTGATTTTAAGGCAAGGGGATGGAGCAATTGGGGTTGTAGATAAGTGAGTAGATTTTTATTCTACTATAGCTTTCTGGACGTATAATTTTGGATATTTCAAAGAAGATGTGTATAATGTATATTAAAGACTTTTTGTACATATGAATTTATATTTAAAATTTATTTAGAAACTCTGTGGTTGATTTGATGAATTTATTTCTGCATGTTTATATATCAATGCTTACGATGGAACTGTCAGATGATTGTAAAGTCTAAAGCTTTTTTTTTTTTTTTGTGGTGATCGATATGGGCTAATTTTTCACTCATTTAATCATGATTAATAAAGTCAGGATAGGTGTTGATGATGTCTGACTGGATTATTTGCCTCTATAATACCTTATGGTTTAGTGATGGGCTAAAATAGGATGTAATACTTCAATAGTTTGTGATTGAGTTAAGGAAATAGAGAAGAATATAAGGTGCATATATATATATATATATATATATATATATATATATTCAACATCCATTTATTTTCCATGTGCTTTTTTGCACTACTTCTATTTTTCATCCTCATTCATGTCATTTCTCTCATACATGGTTATAGAGGATGAAAATGCTTACAACACCAACGCTGAGGTAAAAGATTTGCCTTATGAGAAGTTATCTAAGTTCTTTTGATGAAATTGTGCAACTAGTCCAATATGCAACATACACAACTAGAAATATGCAAGTATTAAGGGGTGTATGTACAATTGTTTCAAAACATCTAGACATATTCTTTAGAGATCTGCACTTAAACTCGGACTCTATACACTTGCATAGATGTATTTAGGTTTCAATAAAACATATGTAATAATAGTTTCGGTTAAATGAGCTAGAGTACAGTTTGACTTTGAAAAATATAAATACTCATTAGAAAATTTATTAGTTCAACTTACAAAACACCGAGGAATGGTTGGTTAAAAAAAAAAAACTTGTATAACTCAGATTTTTCAATGCGGACAAGTACTAAGGTGGAAAATCATACATAATTTAAAAAAAATACTAACTAAATGAAAATTGAGCATTAGACATTATAAATACATACAATTGTACATACACCCCTTAATACGAACATATTTCTTCTAGTTGTGTATGTTGCATAATTTATAAATACTAATGTCAAACATTTATATACCCATGACATTTTTGCACAAAGAGGCTACTTTATTTCACCAACGACAATGAGATTTTATGAATGATTTGGAGGAATGGCTTGGTGGATTTTTTCACATATTTTCACATAGAATTTGGCCTATATATATATATATATATATATATATATATATATATATATATATATATATATATATGCACTTCAAACACTAAATAGATCATTTTAGTGCCAAAATATTTGCATTTTTCTAAAGTTCTCTTAGGTTTTCTTACTTATATTGTACCCGGAGCTTTGCCTGTGAGGATTTTTTTTAGATGGGTTTGGTTCATGAGCTTTCTTGGAGCTATACAAGCTGCTCTTTACAAATCTTGATATGATTATCATTATATTCAAACTTGTTGTAAGATTGGGAGATTTGTGTGTATCCACCCTTGTGCAAACTAAACTCGCTCGAGAACACAAGAGGGCCTCTTGTTCATAACCAAAAGTGAATTCTCATAGCCCCAAAGGATTGAAGGGAGCGATTATACTTAACAAGTGTAGGGCAGTAGGAGAGAAAATATTGTACAAAGCATTTTTATGAGTGTAGGAAAAGGAAGGATAAGAGAATAAGAGGTATACGTAGGAAGTGAATGTAGGAAGCTAATGCCAACAACAACAACAACATCAAGCCTTTATCCCACAACGTGGGGTCAGCTACATGAATCTTTTTTCTCCACTGTGTCCTATTAAGAGTCAAATTCTCATTTAAATTTAATAAAAAAAAAAATCATTTATAATATTTTCTAACCAAATCTTTTTAAGTCTACCTCTACCTTTCCTAGCATAAGCCAAATCCAATGCATCTACTCTCCTAACTGGGTTATCAGAAGCTCGTCATTTTATGTGTCCAAACTATCTAAGATGACTCTTTCTAATCTTATCTTCAATTGGAGCTACTCCTACCTTTTCATGTATATGCTTGTTTCGTATATTGTCTATAAGAGGAAAGCCACTCATCCACCTGAGCATCCTCATCTCTACAACACTTAACTTAATATCATGCTTCTCTTTTAATGGCCAGCATTCTGCACCATAAAGCATTGCAGGTCTAACCAACATCATATAAAATTTTCCCTTAAGTTTGACGGGGACTTTTCTATCACATAACAAGTCCGATGCATACCTCCTCTTCAACCATTCAACTTGAATTCTACTAATGATATCCCCATCTATTTCACTATCACTCTAAACAATAGACCCAAGATATCTAAAACATGTACTATTATTAATGACTTGATTGGTCAAAGTCACAATCTCCCCACTAAATCTATTACTACTAAAATTATACTCCATATATTTGGTTTTAGATCTACTCAAACAAAACCTTTAGACTCTAAGGTTGACCTCTATAATTCAAGTTTATCTTCAACTCCCTCTTTAGTCTTATCAACAAGAAAAATATCATCAGCAAAAAGCATACACCAGGGTACAACCTCCTATAAATGTCTAATGAGAACATCCATGACTAAAGCAAAAAAATATGGGCTTAAGACTGATCCTTGATGTAATCCAACTGAAATAGGAAAATACTTGGTCAAACCACCTTGTATTTGAACACCAGTAACAGCACCTGCATACATATCCTTAATGACTTGAATATAAGCATTGCTCTAGCTTTTATTTACTTGTTTGCATTGCTTACATTTTAACTTCTCATCATATGCTCATAAATGCTTATAATTCTATTATTGAGATATAGTGGTTTTAATAAAATTTTGCTAGCAAGATTTAAAAAACCAACATTACTACTAAGCTTAAACTTTCCTCAATCATATTCTAAGCATCCTATTTTGTAAAACCACTTTCACATCTTGCATTCATTAGTGGTTTGAAATTATTGTCCTTAAATCTTTAGGAAGGATCAGGAACCTTAAAAATCTATAAGTGTTGTATTTAAAATCCCAATTATACTCGTTCCCCTCCCATGTCCCATGGTGTGCCACAAACAAGACAATTAACTCACACCACCTATAAACTTCAATCGGTTTTTTCTTTTACCTTCACAAAACATAAAAACAAAATGAAGCTCATCTACTGTATTGCAAGTACTTAGGTCCATATAATAAATGATCATGATTCAGACGATGATAGTATAAAATAGATAAAAGATTGAGTAGAACTCTTAGCTCAAAACAAGGACCATAAATAACCTCGAATAACAACAATACCCAAAAATAAGAAATACCCACTTTAGTTTATATATTGTCAAGTCTAAAGCCTTCCCTATGTCATAGCTGAAGTTAGATTGGGGTTTCAACTTGAATGCATAGTTAGCCCAAAACATTATGGAAGTTAACATAGATAACATAAATATCCACTTTGGGCTAACCTATAAATTATGTTAAGCTCCTAATTTATTTATTTTAGCACTAACTCATCTCAGTTATGATTTGCCCAAAAGATTAAGGAAGTTAACATAGTTAATTGGTGATGTTAGATTGGTAAAACTTTACAGGAGTTTTAAGCACAGCCACATTCATCTAAAGAACAAATGAATAAAATGTTGAAGAATTATTTCAGCTTTGCTGTTCAATCCTGGCAACAAAGTTACTTTTGCAGTATATCATGAACTCGAATATCAGTTAAAAAGTTCATCAATGTCCTGAACTAAGGTAATCCTGTGGATAATACATTAGCAGCATAATGACACTCTTGCCTGCTCAATTTGCAACTCGTAAACGTCAATGTTCACAAAAGAGTTTTGAGTCATCAAGATAATTTAAAATCCATGGAACAGAGAAGTGTTAAAGCATCCTTGAGTCGGCTAAGAAAACAGGAAATTAGCCAAAGAAAGTAAGTTTCGTGAAGGCCAAGAGATGTAAAGAACTCAAACGGATAGACTATTCCCCTTAATCATCAATAAATAAACAAGTCAGCTTCAAGATATGAGCAAGAATATAATAGTAACAATAATGGAAAAAGATATGAAAAATAAAAACGCCATTCTATGCAATACAACTAAAAAACTAGGTCTGTATGTCGTGCAGATGTGAATTCATGATCTCTGAATAGAACCCCAATTTAATTGGGAATCGTATAAAAGTGGCAGAAAAATAAATGAGCAAAAGGAAACAAACAACAATTATTCTATAACAAACTATAAAAGAAAATAAGCGCAAGTTCACATCAAACATAAATATCATGCCAATTGTAGTTCTCAATTATGGCAACTCAAATTATTTGGAATTTATCTCAAATTAGAAACACTTGGGCAACAAAAGCACTCATACCAACATTTGAAAGAAGACAAGTTTAATCCTTGAAAAGCCAACCGCAACCATTTTTTCTATTAAAAAAAAAAGAAGCTTTCTTTTGATCAAAAGAACAATCATAACTTCCCATATCAAACAAGAAACTGATTGGCGTGAAATATTTACAATGCCTCTCCTACAGAAGAACAATATACCCTCCGAAACGTAAACGCCAAACTCTTGAAATCACGATCGCCCCAAAAAATGAAAATTTTGAGCGACAATTCAAAACAAACCAGCACAACAAATAAATCCATAAAATTCACGGATCAAGAACGGACCGGAGAAAAATAATAATAAATGGCATCGAAACTTCAGTTTTCCCAACTTAATTCCTTTGGAGAAACAGTGGGCCTAGAAAAAATCAGGGCAAAGAAAGCAACCAAAATTAAACTAGTAGAACAAAGTGATCATAACCTAAGACGGTGAGGATGGAGGAGGAAAAGGATTACCTGAATGTCCCCGAAGAGAAGGCCCATGATCTCCTCCGTCTCCGTGGTAAGCGAATGCGCGAGGCATGTCAACCACACATCCTCCGACACCTGAACGCTCGTCAGCGGCATCCTTCGCCCACCGCGAGGCTCGGAAAACTGTCAAGTGGGAGCAATGGAGTTCTGCCCAAGCTCCCCTCTCGTGCACGTACGCTCTTACAGAAAGGTGCAGTTTTTATTCTCTCTCTCCCTCGCTCGCTGGCTGGCTGGCTGGCTGGGCTTGATCTCTATATTTTGATGGGATTGCAAGCGGTTTTTTTCGTGATTTGTGACAAAATGGAAGCGCGAACTATGGATCCACGCCGCTATCGGGCCGCGATCTGCTTGCAGGCAGTGTAGCAGGTGGTTTGCAGATCTTTTTACCTTTTTAGGGCCGAAAATCCATTGAAGATACTTGGTAGGTGTTGTTAATTTTTAAGCATTATATTCTGCTGAAAAATAAATACAAATTAAAATAAATTATTACATCAAAAATATTTAAAATTATTTGAATAATTATAAAATAAATATATATAATTTTTTATTTAAATTAAAATAAAATAAATATGGTGTAAAATCTAAAACCTAATACTAATGGGACCAATAGCTAGTAATGGGGTGAAGAGCAGCAACAGACTGTGATGGGTGGTGATCACTACCGACACAATTGGTGATGAGAGCAGAATTAGATTGTGGTGTATTTCGGAATTTAGTTGACCATAATCAAATTTAGAATACAACAAAATTGAACTATAAAGTGAAAAGAGAATTCACCAAAAATTTATTCTGCATTTCTTTATCATCAAAACAAATGTTAAAATTTTAAAATCTCTTACATTTGGAATACTTTGCATCACGTTTTTTTTTTTTTTTTTTCAAATCAAAAGAGCCTACATATAAAGTGAGATAATTAATTGAAAGAAAATCACATACAATATAATCTTTTTCAGCATTTAAAATTTTTTGTCTAATCGATTTTCAATGTATTTAGATTTCATCAAATTGAACTGAATTATAAATACACAATAAAGAAGCTTCGCTCACTGCCACTGCTAACCACCACCATGTTTGATGATTGCTGTTGTCATTAAGTCAGTTATCAGCCACCGCCCCCCTAATTGGCAACTGTTCCCAACCTATTAGCAAGTAACCTGCCAATCATAGGTGGAAAATTATTTGAGATTTGAATGAGTACGAGGAGTATTAGAAGGAGCATTAGAATCTATATAAATCTCACAACATGTAATATGAGGTCCCAAAAATATTCAAAAAAGATGCATTTTCTTCCTTTATTTATTGGGTTTAGAGGGTTACGAGAAAGATTTCACCTAGAAAATAGAATGTATAATATATGATATGACTGTTACAGACTTTCACAGACATGTAGCCTAGTTTAGATCTGTAAATGAATCAAGACTACTCGTAAGATGACTCGAACTTGACTCATTAAGGAGCTCACGAGTCGAGCTTATCTAGTCACTAGCTCATGCTCGACCATAAAGTAAAGCTCAAATACTAAACGAGCTCCTTGTCTCACGAGCTGACATGTATTTTTTAAAACAAAATTTAAAAAATTATATTTGGTATTTAAAAAAATAAAAGCCATATAGTTTACGCTTGTAGCTATCATTTTGAGATCATTTAAAAGAAATTTTGAAAGTTGTGCAAGTGCTAAGAATAGATCATATCATTTCCTTATTAGTGTTGCTTTATGTCATTTCTTTAGTAAAGTTGATGTCAAGCCTATCATTTTCTCCAATAAATCTTTTTTTGTTTGAAAATTGAGGTGCATGTCTAGTCAGTCCTCTAAGGTCCTTCTCCATCGAGCTCCATTCGCGACTTCAGTAACAATGACTTCTACCTTAACTAGTTGCTATTGCAATGACTCTCCGGCAGGCTTCCCCAACAGCGACGATCTTCCCCAATACCAACGTGCTTCTCCTACACTAATGAGCTTCTCTAATGAAGTTAGTTAACAAGTCAAGCTCAATCTTACATTTATTTTAACGAGTTGAGCTCGAGTTCGATCTCACTGTTCATTAGACGAGTCAAGGTCGAGTTAGGTGTGGCTCGAGCTCGGCTTGACTCATTTTGTAATTACCTGATATTTTAAAATGAAATTATTTGAAAAATAAAAATTTGAATCTAGCCGGCGGTGCTACGTTATTATGTTGGCAAGCTTAGCGATGCAAGGAGTTGTTGCCCCAACATCACAAGTTCTATTCTATAATAACTCTCGGTTCAATATGCAATGCAGCAGTACTGGGAAGTTGGACGTCACGTTATTGGGCACTAAATCAATTTTTTTAAATATTTTCTATTAAACATCACTGACCACCACCCCATACCCCATCGTTCTATTTAGTTGCCGAGGAAGCAAAGAAGGGAGAAGAGAAGCAAGAGAAAGATTTTTGGTGCTTGTTCGTCTTTCACTCATGCTATGAAAATTATTATGATCATTTTAATTACATCTGCTCTACTGTTATTTTTGATGATTTTAAGTTTGGAATATTTCTCCCTCCTAAAAGCAACAAAAATATGATATCTCTTATTTTAGTGAACTTTTACTATGTAACTTTGGTATGTGATGGATATCATTATTTTGAATGTTTTGACTATTTTATATGGAAATTTCACCCATCTATTTTGGATATATGTTATTTTATATGAAATGAGTAGAAAATGACTGGGTATAAAATAATTATAAGCAAATGTACAGAAATTGGATATGAGATATATGATATGTACCATATTGTTAATGTTCATTTAGCATAAATCGTGCACATTAATGAGTATAATATATAAATATACAGGTTATGCCAACTACATATGATATATAAAGAAATATGTATATGAATGATATGATATGTACAAGAATATGAATGAATTGATGTGTAATATGATTGAGAATACTAATGAGTATTATATGACTAATTAGTAAAAATGTATAAGATTGTAAATTGATAAGATTAATAACAGATAAGGCAGATGACTAATGATCGATATGATCGACGACAGATGATAGATATGACAGATAAAATAGATGATAAATATGACAGATTTGATAGACAGATCAAAGACAGACATGATAAATAGATCGATGATAGATGTGATAGACTAATGATAAATATAATAGATAACTAATGATCGATGGCTGATAAGCCTGATAACTAGTAAGGTTGGTAACTGATAAGACTGGTGATTTATAAGATTGATGACAAGTGAGATACGATATACGATGATTAATTGATTGTTGATAAGATTGATTTATTGACATGATTGATATGCAGCTAAATTGAAAGGGTATTAATATGAACATATGATATATTACGATGATATGATTGATATGAACATAATAAGACGATATATGAATTAAATAATATATGGTACTGCTCATATTAACTAAAATTATTTACTCATGAACAAAAAGATACACAATCCAACAGCCGCCTTGAAGAGATCATTCATGAAATTTTCATTATCACCCCATTGGGGTCCCTCAACACTTCCTCTGTAGGAGGAAGCAGATGACTTAACATGCAATCCGCCATAACTTGTTAATTGAGGGCTTAAACTGCCAATCAAGACATCTTAACTTTGAAAACTTGCACATACAGTGAATGTTGATTATGACTTCGTTTGGGATAAATTTTTATTGCTTCTTAAAGCAGCTTTTTAGTACTACAAAAAAACTGCTTTAAGAAGCAATAAAAAACTCGTCATATACTCAAAATTCAAAAATAAAAGCAAGCCATGGCCAATCCAACAAGGCACATCAAACAATATCAATCACTTAGAAGTTAATTAATCCCCAACAAAAGCAATCTAAACATTCACAAACTTTCCATAACATTCTTAAGTCATTTGATTTAAACTCACAATCTCAGCTTATTTAAAATTTAATTTAGGCTTTATTTGAGACAACTTTCTCACCAGTTTTTAAAATATTTTTTTAGAACAAATTTTTTTGAAAACAGCAAAAAAATAATGATCACATACTATCTCAAACAAAACCTTAATTAAACCAAGGTTTTAAATTATCTCATGTTTTACACTGCATGTCAAAAATTATACTTTGATGATATATAAAAGAATATGATCCCACAGATTATCACATACAGCAAAAGTGAATTAACCTCTTTTTTTTATTTTGGACATTTAAGTTAATTAAGACAAATTCATACACACATCACATATATAAGATATGAACCCAAAACCTCTTAATTATTAGTCAAAACTCTCAACCAATACCAAATTGATTATAATGAAACATACAGAGCAAGAACAACAGAGCAATAAATTTACATGCAGTTTAAACAATTCAAATATTTAACTAGAAGGATGGCAAGTATCTGGCAAGGGGCAGCACCAAGATTTCATTAAGTTCCAGGATTCTCACTGATCAAATCCAGGTGAAGAAGAATGCCAAAGGAACTTTGGGCGTTACTCAAGACATACAATCTTCAACCAATTATCTACACATCTATTCAACAAATTGAAGCCATCTCTTAACCACCAACCGATCAGACTAAAAAAAGAGCTGAACTTTTAGTTCAAATGATTAGAGAAAGAGAGAGAGATTCACTTCTCCAACTGTGTGAATTTCTAACTCATCCACAAATATAATAAATTTGGGAAAATATACATTGCTCGAGCTTGAGCCACTGAACCGTGCTCAAACTGCTGAGTTGACATGCCTTTCTACAATAACAGCGTTATTTGTTAATTCAGAATCAATTTGATCTTCCAACCTCGGTCTTTTGGAAGAAAAATTATTCATCGTCCAGTAAATGGTAGATGATTGGAAGACATTTCCATACTTTCGCGACCAACAGGCAGGCAAAGGGACAGAACTGCAGTGCCTGCATCACCTCATATTTGACTTGTGCTTCTTTCGCATCCTCTCTCGCCTTTCGTCCTCCTCAATCAGACGAAGCTGCTCTTCATCTTCTTTCCTAGCAATCTGAGAACTGGAAGGGCAGATTAATTTTAGCTATCTCATTATGAAAAAATAAATCAAAGAGTATAACCAGGCATTATTTTATCTATTTCATTATGCCATTTTAGAAAGATGCATTTTCTCATCATATGGCAATCAGACATACAGTTCAGGATAGTTCAATATAATGATTGACCAGAAAACTGCTTCAGGATGGTTGCAAAGATCAATCGTTCATTTATTGCTACCCCATAAGCATACAGAATCAGTAAATAATGTTGTGGGTCAAGAAATTAATAACATGTTCAGATGTGACTTCTTTGAACTGAAGCCTCTTGCTCACTTAGAGAAGTAATCAATCAATGCTACAATGAAACTATGTCCAACTGATGATAGTGGGTCTATCGGGCCGATTATATCGGCATCCCAACATTTGAATGGCGAGGATGCTGCTGTAGGGTGTAGCAGATTTGGCAACTGATATATAAAATCACTATGAATCTGACTCTCGTAGCATCTCTTGGTATGGTCAATGTAATATTGCATCAGTACTGCCCAATAATAACTCATTATCTTGATCTTGAGAGTCATTTTGGGACTTGATTGGTGTGCACCTTAAAGTCCTTCATGAAATTTTGCTACCACCACCTCAAGTTAAACCATAATGGCTCGCAAAGATAAAATGGCATAAATCATGTCATTACTAGAGAATTTATCAGCATTAAAACATTTGTCATATCAATAGAGGCATAATAAAGATGATCCTCTTGACTAATCTAAATTCATATCCGCTCTTTATTGTCATAAACATCACTAATGCTTAAATGAAAGTACAAACCTCCTCCTTTCCTCCCTTTCAATTTGACTAAAATCAGCTTCCATGTCACTGTCATCATCATCCGCATCTGCATATTTGCTAGGATTATACCTGCATAAAAGGTAGCAATTGTCATGAAAATCCATTTATGTTTGCAACCAGCATCTCATCATTCCGTAGTAATTTATCAAACTTATAACCCCAACCCCAAGAGTGTCTACGATGCATGAAAGAAAATGCAAAACAATACTTATATCAAACAAAATGGTAAAAAGTAAAACGCAGACTTGGACAAGAATCCAATATAATTACAGTTCCCAGCTGTAGGTTGGGGCAGTGATTATAGGTTATAGCCATCAATGTTGCTCCATTAAGGAGATATTCGAGCTGTGGCAGGAGCGTCTATTCCTGCAGTAATCCTTCCAAAACTGTAGCATTGGCCCTTCTATTTCCACGGCTCCTTTGGCAGGATTGTAATGCATTCACAGGAGTGCAGTACTCACAGAATTGTAGTGTAGATCCACTTATTCCTGAGGTGCAGTGTGATTTCATCATTGCGTCTTCACTAGTGTCGAGATTTTAGTAGTGGTGGGAGGATTGGATTCGGTATGTCTAATTAAACCCTCCTAGCCATGTGGAATCTATAAATAGATTCTTCAGCCATGAAATAGGCATCCTTAGTTTCAATAATTTTTTTATTGAAGCTGTCAATCTTGTGTACATGTTAGCTTCGTGATTCCTCTATGTGATTTAGAAGTGTATCTATATAATTCCACGAGAAATCATATTTTCATCTTTATGCACTGGCGTGTGGTCTAGATTTACTTCACTACAGTTATCTCTTTTTTCAAAATAAAATTTCTTTTAAGTGTCTTATTATTAGCATGCTAGAGTTCTGGATTTGTTCAAATTTGATACAATTGGTATTTTAGTTATGGTGAAAAAGATCCAATTTCTTCTTGACTTTAGTGGTTCAAATTTCTTGTTATTTTCAATATAATTAATCAAAAATTCTATTATTGTTTGGTTATAGATCTTGTATTCAATCACTAGCATCTAAAGAAAGCAACTTTTTTATATATTTAGTAACCTTTAATCTGGAATTCTAATTCCTTGTGATTTATTTTTATTTCATCATTGCATTACTAAAAAAAGAAATTTAATTATGTCAATTAAAAGAATTTAACTATTGATGCAATTTAAACAGAATAGGATAAGTTATGATTCTAGCCAAAACAACACAACTATTCTGAGATTTAAAACTACATTCCTACATTTGATGAGAGATATAATCAATGAAAATTTCAAGGTGCACCAATAATTTGGGAGTTTTTTTAATCCCACAATTAAATAAATTAAAGTTGCTAAAACAAATATTAATGAGTCATACTTAATTATTTTGTCGTAGTGAAATGAAATCAGCATAGGCTATCAGAAACATAAACATATAGACCATTTAGTGAATATAAGGATGAACTGCATAATCAATTTGAGAGTTATAAACAAAAAGATTCTAGTGATTATGCAAGATTCACACACCTTGTAACTAAATATAGTTTGCTTTTAGATTATTTTGTTTCCAATACTTGATTTTAAAAGGTTATGAATGAGAGCTTAGAAATGATCTAAGCTACAATTCACCTATAAATGTTGAGACATATTAAGATCTTCTATTACAACACCATAATTAAGGCAATTTTTTGCTTAACACCAAAATCTTGCCTATTGACATTAACCACGCCCAACTATTGAAATTCAAACAAAAAGCATAGCTCATATTTTCTGCTTCTGTCGAATTTCAAGTGGCTATATTATGGCACACACAATGCACAAGTTACTTTATTCTTTTAAGATAATTATTAGATTTGTAAAAATGCATGATTTCAATATCCATGCTTTGATTTTAGCTTTAGGTGGATTGCTTTGAGATGGAGCTAAAAGGTCAAGAGGGGCAAGCTCACTTTCCTCAACTTCCACAGTTTCAATCTCCCCTGAAGATAAGGTTTGGTGAAAAAGGTCTTTCTTCATCAAAGAAAACGTCAATAGATACAAGAGTATTATTCTTGGTGGAGGGATGATGACAATTGTAACTTTTCTAAGGGATGAATATCCAACAAAGATACATTTGAGTGCTCTTAGATCTAATTTTCCTCTATTTTGGCTGTGAATGTGAACATAGACAGTGCACCCAAATATTTTGGGTATAAGGTTATCATGGGTTCAGAATTCGGGGTAAAAAGAGAATAGAATATCCATTAGTGTTTTTAGTCTCAAGGTGTTTGAACTTTGAAGTTAGTGTATTTATGAGATATGTGGTAGTTAGAAGGGCTTCCCCCCAATAAGATTTGGGTACATTGTGGTGGAATAGAAGTGCACCGGTAAAGGCTAGAAGGTGACCATTCATCCTTTCTGCAATTCCATTTTATTGTGGTGTGAGAATGCAAGAAAACTCATGAATGATACCTTCTTTTTTAAAGTAAGAGTATATTGTTTGGTTTAAATAATATTTAGCATTGTCGGAACGAAATTTCTTTATTTTTACCCCGAATTGGTTCTAGATCATGGTATGAAAAATGGGGTTGACAGTGCTGTCAAATTTGTTTTTTAGGAGAAAGATCCAAGAGACTCGAGTGCAGTCATCAATGAAAGATAAAACCCATTGGGCCCCTGCGATGTTAGGGATTCTTGAGGATCCCAAGATATCACTATGAATAAGGTAATATGGAGTATTACATCTCTCATGTTTAATTGAAAAAGAAACTCGTTTATGCTTGACTAACTCATAGGTTTCACAATGAAAATATTCATTTTCCAACTTATAAAAAAGTTTGGGTATATATTTCTTAAAATATCAAAAGATGGATGTCCTAATCTAAAATAGTGAAGTCAAATATCATTTTTTATCAAATAGGGATACATAGAATACCCATTATTGATAATATTAGATTTGTTCAGCTCTTCTAGGTAGTACAGTCCATCTCTCTCCTTAGCAAGTACAATCTTCTTCCTCGATCCCTGGTCATAAATTAAGCAACAAGCATAGTTAAATAAGACTTGACATGGTCACTAGTTAGTTTTTTGTATAGCGATTATGTTTGTGGATAATTGAGATATGTGGAACACATTTTAAGAGTGAGAGATGGAGATAAAGGTATGTCTCCTTGGCATGTTACTGTAATAAGAGAACCATCAGCAGTGATGATTTTCTTATAACTTGAGCAACGAGTATAGTTGATGAAGTGAATAGTAAAGTGTATCATGTGATCTATGGCTACTGAGTCAATGATCCATAATCCTTTCAAATAATTTCTATCTAATGGATATAAGAAACTTACATGAAAGTGCAAGAGAAAATGCATGTGATTTTTCAAGAGATACCAGGAGTTATTTTAATTTATCAATATATTCTTTATTGAGCTCTCTGAATCTGGACTACATTTTTGGGTTGGGTTGACTTGTTGTAGTGTTGGCTAGTGATAAGCCCTTGTATTAACTTTTTTTATTTCACTTCTTACTTTGGGGCTTTCCATGTATCTTTCAGCACGTCTCCTTTGTGTGTCTTGATTTCTTGCAATAATTATACCAAAGAGAGTCTTTGTTTTTAGATTTTGGGGAATCATACCTTTTTTCCTTCCATGACGCCTCTTTGGTTGACACCATTGTTGAACATTCAACTACCTTTGGCTCCATATTACCCCTTGTCAGCTTTTCTCAGCACGAATGAGAGATATGGTCTCATTTAATGAAAGTGTCTCCTGTTTGCAACTCTTATCTCATCAAACTCCCATTTAATCATACAAAAAAGTCATACAATTTATCTTTATAAATAAAGTTTTCTAGGATAACAGTATCTTCTAGACACTTGATCTCTATGCATCTACAGCGATCAAGTTCTTGCCACGAGCTTTGAAGGAGAGTGGCATACTCAATCACGATCTTGCTTCCTTATTTTATACTTCCCACCTTAACTTTAATTTCAAAGATTTTTGCAGCATCCCGAGCTTTTAAGAAGGTTTATCCGGCGGCATCCCATATGTCTTTTGCAGTATATAGGAACATGAAAGTATGCCAATTTACGGAGTCATTGAATTTCATAAACATGACATGATCATTGAGTATGCTTCATCTCATGCCCAAAAATTAGATTTTCTTGTTTTTTGTCCTACTCCTAGGAGGTGATTCATCTTTGCTTTCCCTTTCAAGTAGGTCTTCACAATTGAGATCACTTCAAGTAATTCTTCTCATTTAAGTGATAGGAATGTTGCAAATTTTGGAGATCTCCTCTTCCTTGGTTCACCATAGAATCCTTCATAGATTTCTGGGAGGAATTAGCTTCAGATATTTTGGTGGAAAAAGAATAGTGATAAAGGCTATTTTAATCAAGCCAGCAAAGTGTAGGGTAGCAATGAAAGCTACGTTCGTTATAAGAGTAGTAGCAATAGCAAGAGAAGGCTGGCAATAAAGGCCGCTTGCTCCTTTCTATTTCCTTCTCTTTAGTCTCAAAATAAGAATAACAATGAAGGCCAGTGGTGGAACTCACGGATTATATCTCTTTAGGCTCTTATGCCACATTAAATTTAAAAAATTTGGAGAGGAAAAAGGCTTTAATTTTATTGCTCATACATGTTCCTATTTATAGATCTATACAAGATATCTTAATAAAGAAACAAATAATTACATAATCATACATAATTGCTCTAATATAATCCTTCCTAAATCAGTCACCAAAATATGGAAGGAGATCGACGCAATCGAGGTGAGCCTCCCACGGATCTCCATCCTAGCCATGGGATCAAAATGCCAAGAGATAATGGAGATTGATGCAATCAAGGTGAGCCTCCCATGGATTCCCATCCTAACAATAGGATCAAAATGCCAAGAGATGGCTGAGACTTAACAACTATAACAAGTATAAGTTTTATAATAATTTGAATTGAAATTTGATGTCCTAGCCTAGGAAGCCTTCCAAGTACCCCATTGTGTTTAGGAATGGACCCGGAACAACTAGGAAGGACTTTAGACCTCTTGGTAAGTCAAATGAACAACATTAGCCAGCAGCTTAAGGAAAACCAGTCGGATTTAGCTGAGCTTTGTAGGAACACCACGGAGAGATTTGATGCACTTGAGCGAGCTAGAGAAAACCCGACTCCCTACACCCCATCTAGACCTCCTTCTATGTATGGGGATGACACCTACCCGGATGAGAGGCCACATCGGGCATATCATCGAGCTCCCTACCATGGACATGACCCACGTCATGATCTTGATTTGGATGATAGGCATCACCGTGCCAATCACCGTGCTACCTACCACAGCCATAATCCCGATGCACCACTGATGAAGAACATTAAGATTGATGCTCCTACCTTTGATGGAACCCTCGATCCCCAGCTCTTCCTGGACTGGGTCAAAGGTATTGATAGTTTCTTTAAGTGGTATGACATATCTGAGGCCGGGAAGGTTAGTTTTGCGGCTATGAAACTAACGGGTAGGGCGAGTCAGTTTTGGGCGAACTTAGAGAGTCTCAGGGAAGATAGGAATGAGTATACTATTGTAGATTGGATGTCCATGAAGTGGGAACTCAAACAGAAGTACTTACCTTCGTCTTACTTCCCCCGCCTATTGGACAGGTGGAATAGGTTGACGACCCAAGGCAACAAACCAGTGAAGGAGTACATCGCCTCGTTTGATGGCTTCTTGATTCGCTTCAAAGGGGAGACCTCTACCACCCCCGCGCAGATCTTATCTATGTTTCGTATCGGGTTGCGAGAGGATCTACGCAATGAGTTATTTGCCCGGAACGTCACTACACTGGAGAATGCCTACAGCCTAGTGCTTAATCTAGAGGAGTCTCATTCTCAGCACCCGAGTCGATCCCATGATTCTAGACCCTCATATAGATCAGTCGGAAGTTCCACCTCACACACTCCTGCTTCTCGACCCACTCCTGGGAGCACGACCCGACCACCCACGAGTCCACCTGCACCTAGATCTGATTTTAGAAGTAAACCTCCCACCCCGGATGACCCTCGGTCTAGCCCCGGGACCAAGTGTTTTCGATGCCAGGGGCATGGGCATATCGCTTCTCAGTGCTCCAGCCCGTATAAGGTTTTGATCGTTAAGGAGATTACTGAGGACGATCTCGAGCCCGAGGTTGATCAAATCCACCAAGTCGAGGAAGAAGGCGAGTACTTCGAAGAAGATGACGACACTGCGGTCCTCAATTGCCTTCAGAAGTTGGATACCTCTCCCATCTGCGTGGTGAGATGTGCACTATCCCACCCGACACACACTGATGACTGGCGTAGGACATCGATTTTTCATACCTACACCAAAATCAAAGACAAGAACTGCAAGGTCAAAGTAGATAGTGGTAGCTGCATAAATGTTGTTTCCTCCAGCATGGTATCCCAGTTAGGTCTATCGGCCGTTCCTCACCCCAACCCGTATAAGGTATCGTGGGTCAACTCTAATGCCTTGGAGGTGAAGGTACGAAGCCACGTACTCATCTCCTTTGCCACTTATAAGGAGAATGTTTGGTGCGATGTGTTGACTATGAATGTTGGACAAATCTTGCTAGGTCGCCCCTGGATCTATGATAACGATGTCCACATTTATGGGCGTTCAAACACCTGCGTGTTTGAACATGCTGGCAAAAAGATTAAGCTTTTGCCATCACAGCCCTGGGTTACGGATGCCACGAAATCCAACCCAGCCAAATCTAAAAAGGGCGTGAACCTTCTCACTGCCAAAGTTATGATTACTGAGATTGCCCAAGGCGCCCCTTTGTTTGCCTTAGTCGGTCGTGAGATTCCCACCGAATCTAACGAGCCCATTCCTCATGAGGTACAACCTATTTTAGGACAGTATGCTAATGTCTTTCTCGATGATCTCCCAGATCAGTTACCTCCACTTAGAGATATTCAGCATGCTATAGACTTCGTCCTTGGAGCCTCCCTCCCAAACCTTCCACACTATTGCATGAACCCCACGGAACATGCTGAGCTTAAGAAGCAGGTTGACGAGTTACTGCAGCGAGGTTTCATTAAGGATAGTCTTAGTCCTTGTGCGATGCCGGCCCTTCTCACACCGAAGAAGGACGGATCTTGGATAATGTGTGTTGATAGCCGTGCTATCAACAAGATCACCGTCAAATATCAATTCCCTATTCCGAGGCTCGATGGCATGCTCGATATGATGACGGGTGCCACACTATTCTCCAAAATTGATCTCAAGAGTGGGTACCACCAGATCCAGATCCGATCCGGTGATGAGTGGAAAACTGCCTTCAAGACCAAGGGATGGTCTTTATGAGTGGTTAGTCATGCCTTTTGGGCTCAGTAATGCCCTTAGCACCTTTATGCGAATCATGACTCAAGTGTTGCGTCTGTTTATGGGAAAGTTTGTCGTCATCTACTTTGACAACATTCTTATTTACAATCATTCCATTAGTCAGCACTTAGACCACTCAAGGCAAGTTTGTGAGGTCTTAAGGAAGGAGCAATTATATGCCAATCCAAAGAAATGCACCTTCCTAGTATATCGCATTATTTTCCTGGGCTTCATCGTTTCAGCCCAAGGGGTTTCCGTATACCCCGAGAAGGTGAGGGCCATTGTAGAGTGGCCTATCCCTCAGACTATCCGGGAGGTCCGCAGCTTCCACGGATTAGCCACCTTCTATAGGAGATTCATACAAAACTTCAACACGATTGTTTATCCTATCACTGATTGCCTGAAGAAGGGTGATTTTCACTAGACCTCGGCTGCCACCCGAGCTTTTGATGAGATCAAACAAAAGATGGTGGAAGCCCACACTGATGCAACTTCCTGATTTCTCCAAAGTCTTCGAAGTGACTTGCAACGCTTCGGGGGTCGGAATTGGAGGAGTCCTCTCCCAGGAAGGTCACCCGGTAGCATACTTCAGTGAGAAGTTGAATCATATCCGGCAGCGCTATTCCACGTATGACAAAGAGTTCTACGTCGTGATCCAATCTCTTCGCTATTGGCGACACTACTTGCTCCCGCAAGAGTTCGTCATTTTCTCAGATCACGAAGCTCTGCGTTATATCAACTCCCAAAAGAAGTTGAATGCACGCCATGGTCGATGGGTTGAGTTCCTTCAGGAGTACACGTACACCCTTAGACAAAAGGCGGAAGTTGAAAATAAAGCTGCCGATGCTCTCAGTCGTCGTATGATGACCACCACTGAAATGAGAGCAGAAGTCGTGGGATTTGACCAAATAAAGAGGGATTATTTGGAATGCCCCAACTTCAAGGAGACCTACACTCTCTTGTCCACAGGAAGCACGCGCCTTGTGGACGATTTCCTACTGGAGGATGGTTTTCTTTTCAAAGCCCAGAGGCTTTGCATTCCGAGCACCTCCCTTAGGGAATTTCTGGTCTGGGAACTCCACGCTGGAGGCCTCGCTGGGCACTTCGAACAGGACAAGACTATCGAAGCCGTGGAGTACCGTTTCTTTTGGCCCAGTCTAAAGAGAGATGTTGGTCAGCTGGTCAGTCGGTGTCACACCTGCCAACTGGCTAAGCAGCGTAAGCAGAACACTGGTCTTTACACTCCCCTACCTGTCCCTAGTCCTTGGCAGGATGTTAGTATGGACATTATTTTAGGCCTGCCCAAGACGCTTAGTAGACACGATGCGATTTGTGTAGTAGTTGACCGGTTTTCCAAAATGGCACACTTCATTCCATGTTCTAAAACATCTGATGCCTCTCATATTGCGAAGTTATACTTCAATGAGGTCGTCCATTTGCATGGTTTACCCAAAACCATTGTTTCGGATAAGGATGTGAAGTTCACTAGCTATTTTTGGAAAACCCTGTGGATGAAAATGAGCACCAAACTTCACTTTTCCACTGCCTTTCACCCACAGACAGATGTTCAGACCGAGGTTGTTAATAGGAGTCTGGGTAATTTGTTGCGGTCCCTGGTTGGTAAGCACATTAGAGATTGGGATTTCATTCTACCTACTGCTGAGTTTGCTTATAATAATTCAATTAACCAAACCACGGGTCTAAGTCCTTCTGAAATTGTATACTGGTTCAAACCTAGACAGCCGTTAGATCTGATACTCATGAGTTCTAGGTATAGGATTTCTGAGTCTGCATCAGCATTTGCATCTCATTTGCATGAACTTCATAAGGATATTGCACAACAAATTGAAAAGAATAATTATGAATATAAATTACATGCAGATTTAAAACGTCGATTTAAAACTTTTGAGGTTGGTGACTCTGTGATGGTGTGGATTCGTCCGGAACGGTTCCCTCCAGAAACAGTTAAAAAATTGCATGCAAAGAGTGCTGGACCTTTCAAAATACTTAAGAAAATTAACGACAATGCTTATGTAGTAGATCTGCCTGCAGACTTCAATATAAATCCCTCTTTTAACATAGAAGACTTAGTGGCATATGAAGGTCCTGATTTTAACCCACAAAATCCACTAGCAAAACAGCCTTGTGTGAACCCACCTTGTGAGATCCCGAACCTACCTCCACTATCAGATATTCCCAAATTTCTCATAGCAGAGCAAGTGGAGGCAGTCTTAAGTGATGAGATCATATCCACAAGAGGAGGACGAAGAAAGTATTTGATCAGGTGGAAAGGAAAGCCCGAGTCAGAGGATACGTGGCTAGATCGTGAGGAGTTGCAGCAGATTGACCCAGATGCATTAGAGATCTACGAGAGCGCCAGAGATACTTACTCGACGGAGTCGAGTTTTCTCTCACCCCGGGAGAATGATGGGGACATCAAATCATAAAAGGTTTATCAGAGACATGGCCGCCGATCTACGGCTACGATCGAGTCTTTATATTTCTGAGTCATTGGTGTATTTCATTATTCATCTATTTTCTTATTTGCTTATGTGACTTTTGTTATTTCCCTTTGTACCCCTCTTATGGGAGTTGTCGTATGTAAGCCCAAAGGGCAATTGAGTCTTTTATTTCTTGAGTCCATTGACTTGGCTATATATAGCCCTTTGCTTATTGTTTGATGTTAATGAATGATTGCTTATGATATTTTCTTCTTGAATGAGTTTGTGAGAACTTGTGAGTTCTAATAGAGAGAGATCCCTAGGAGAGGGAGATTTGCGCACTACCAACCAACCTTGGAGATGGTCGGGTTCATAGTATTTGTTCTTTAACTTCCCCTCCTCATCTTCCCCATTACCGGACATACTCTTAACCCGAGCTCACCTTGTTCCCCTTCAAGTTCACGGCAAAACACCCAACTGAACCCCTCTTCCTATCCATTTCCCATGGCCAAATCCCCCAAACCGACCCTCATTGACGCCAGCTCCAACTCCCTTAGCCGCCGGCCTCCACTTCCCCTTTCCCCATTGGAACCCATTGCCTAATTTGGATGAACCTATTTTGGGCAGATTTTAAAACTCAAATTCCTTTAGTTTGAATTTTGAAATCTTTCCATATTTATCCAAATCTATTTTTGGAAAGTTACTAGAGTAATTCTATTTGAATTTTAAATTCAAATTGGATTTAATCAAGTCTTTACTTATTTTTAAATCCCAAATTAGGAACTCCTATTTCTATCCCCAATCCCCTCCTTTGCTTTTACTACCGCCGGCCCCACCCCCTTTTGGTTTGAATTAAGAAACCTTTCCTAAACCTCTACCCATATCTTTGGAAAGATTTCCCAATTGCTGGAACCGAAATTCACCTGAGCTCATGGCCTTAATTTATTTCCTAAAATCTGATTTCAGAATTAGGAAATAAATTCCAATTCCTCCCATCAACCTGACGGCTTGGCCCTTACTGGAATTATCCTAAAATCTTTCCCTAGATGCATTGCCTTCATTGGGAAAGAGTTTAAACTCCTACTGTTGCTGGCCGAATTTCCCTGGGTTCCCACTTTTGTTTTTCTCTCCAACCTCACCCTCTGCTCCTCTCTCTCTCCCGTCTAATCTTTCAAGTAAAGTTGCTGCTTGAACGGCTTGCTCCAATCCTCTATTCCCTACTGAATTTCAGCCCACAACTCTTACTCCTTCCAGTGCCTTTCCCCTGCTTATAGACAGCTGAAATTCCTCCCAGGTTTTGTGAGATAAATCTGAAATATTTCAGATTTCCTGAAGGAATTGTTTCAGATTATTGGGAGGACACTTGGAGTTTGTTCTTGCCTCTGGTCAAAGGTCATATCAAGTGCTAGAGAGATTCTACCTTCACTCATCCATGAATGGCAGATCCACAAGCTGATTACGGCATTACTTGGAGCGCACGTTGATCTATTTGGTAAAGGCTATCGACGAACACTTCGAAGGCATTGAGTGGAGGATCTCCACCGCTCCCGAATGAAGGTTTCTCTTTTCCCTTGTATCTTATTCCTTTTAGTCTAAACTCTCATTGGTTTGATTGCAGTCACGACAGACTCTTCCGCATTGCTCTTGCTTAAGCCTAGTAATCTTAGGGGTTGAGTGCACTTCGATGCATCCTAATTCTTATTGTTAGATTAGGAATTAATTTGAAAACTACTACTACTCATCGTGTTGTTTTTCTATTTATTTTGGAAGTTTCAAAGTTCTTATCATGTGATTTTAAACCAAAGCAGATAACCACTAATTGCTTTATTTCGTTGTTTGAATTTGCTAGCAGATTTGTTCTAGAATTATTCTGATCATAAGTTGTGCAAAATCTAAATGAACTAAACATTGCATACTTAGTGCTGCATCAAAATTACATGGAGTATAAAACTAGTGATAAATAATGTCGTATTTAAATTCATAACTGTTTCGCTAAGGAATCTTAAAGAAGATAAAAATAAGAAAGACGATGTCATTTGAAAATCTTACAGCACATTGAAATTAATGCCTATGATTTAGAAATATCAAGAAATTTAGGCCTTAATCCAATTTTCAATATATCTAACTTAAAATCCTACAAAAAATTATAAATAGCACACCTAAATTAGAAATTTAAAAAAAATGTGGACTTAATCCAATTTTCAATGTGAGTAATTTACCTTTGATTCATGAACTTGTGCAAATTTTTTGGATTCTTCTCTCCTTGTGACTCCTTATAAATTTGCATTCAACAAATTGCTAAATAAATCTATACAACTTATTTCTGAAACGGATAATCTAAGTGACAAATTCCATCCACAACTAAAGGTGGACTCCAAAGATAACTTGTGCGTCGGTGTAACTAACCTATTTATAATTAGTCATGATAACTATGCAAGGAGCACAAAGTTTATGTCTAGATTTGCTTAATGAATATCATACGATCAATTTATCATAGTTGAATTTTTTTACGTCAAACAAATAGATGCAAGACTATGACTTCATTTGGGACAGCTTTCGTATTGCTTCCTAAAACGGCTTTCTAGGATAAAAATTTCTTGAGAAATTTTTACTAGAAAGCTGTTTTAGAAAGCAACAAAAAACTGTCCCAAACGAAGCCTATAACAATAACACCTATTCATATAGTATTGCTTGGGAGATAGTAGCATTGGCCATCTATTTTAATAGTTCCATTGGAGGGAATGTAGCTCTCACAAAATTGTAGCATCAATCCATATATTCATGCAATTTCGTGAGGCTTCTTTGTTACATCTACCCCAATCACAGGATTTAGGATTTTGCTAGGAAGATTGAATTAAGTATTTAAAATAAACCTTGAGCAATATAGAGTCTATAAATAAATTTTTAAGGCATGCAGTAAAGAGTTTTTTATTCAATAAATTATTTTGAAATGGTTTGGAATCTTTCCTGCAAGTTGGATAAACAATTTTGTCAAGTGCAAAACAAATGACTACCTAATTCTACGGGGAGACAACTCCTTGTACCAAATTCTAGGATGTTCTCTTTCTTTTATCCATTATCTTCAAAATATATTGCTATTAGCTTTGCTAGAATTCTTGATATTATTCAAATTTGATATAATTGAGATTTTTATTGGGATCAAAAATTCCAATTGCTTCCTATATTTTTGTGATTCAAATTTCATGTTGGTTTCTTCAAAGTTACTCGATCATTGCACTATCACTTTGGTTATAATTCTTATAATGTATGGGCCTAAAGAGAAAGATAGCTTTTTGTGTATTTAGTAGTCTTTAATATGTGAATCATAATTGCTTGTGTAGTCTAAATTAATTGTAACATCCTAGTTGCATTAGAAATCCTAAATCATATAACATCACACATACAGGAAAAAAAACACAACCCTGCTCCCAATTTTGAAGAATGGGCCCATCCCATATGCATAAACAACCACATTTGACATGAAACCCAATAGATATTAATTAGTAAGTGTCAAATGCACTTGAAATGATTAAGCACACCACTGTTACCAAAGTTATCATAATGGATAAGCATTATTAATATTAAATACAGATTTTTTTTTATTGAGCCATTTAGGCCAATTAAGACAAACTCACACACACATCACATACACAAAACTAGAACCCAAGACCTCTTAGTTGATAGCCTAAGCTCCAACCAACAGACCAAGGTGAGCTATGTAAGTACAAATCCTTTAAAAAACATTTCATAAATTTTATCAACTTCAGTTATTGACTATCACTTTGATGAAATAGTAATTTCATTAGAGCCAAAGGGAATATGCAAGTATAAACAAACTACCAAAACCAGGTCGATATTAGCATTATTTTTTTATGGAAAATCAAGGTGCTGATTACAAACCGGAACATATTTCTGATCATTTGGATAGCATCAGCGTCATCATCTTCATCCGATCTTCTTCTAACAGGCTTCTTTTTTAGAGACTCGTCACGAATATTTCGTGATGAAATTGGTTTGGGCGGCTTTAATGAGAAAGCAATAGTTAGTGCCAGAATAAACATAAGCAGCAGGCTAGCATTTAAGCAGAGGGAGGAGATCACCTGAGATGTTGAGGAATGTGGTGCCGGTTTAGGTGCTGCTCTAACTCTATCTGCCGATTGACTTGCTCTCTTTTGCTCAGTGTAGTAATTTTGTGTGGAAGAATGAGGCTTTGTCGTCGAAATATTATTTTTCAAGGTCAAACCATTCATAGATTTAGAACTAGGTTTGTTTGCACCCATAACCTCAACAGGAACCTTTGACTGCACAGAAACCTTGGATGTCACAGCTAAAGGTTTAGGCACTACAGACCTGCTTTGACCAATTCCACTAACTTTACCACCAGGAATTTTTTTAGGTTCGGATGAAGATGGAAGTGGTCTGCTCAGATGAGTTCCTTTCATTGGCAGCTTGGTCTGCATCGGCCTAGCTGTCTGTAAGGCATTTTTAATGCCATGGCCATTGGAAGTAGATTTCAATGATCCGCTTATAGGGATCTTGCTCTTTAATGCTGCCTGAGCTGACCGAGCATCTTCCAAATGAGGAGAAATCTGTGTGAGTATCCCTCCATGAAAATACTAAATTTGTTTCAAAAGTTTCAAAGACAATATCTAAAGGATAAAGATGCTAGCATACCAGGCTTTGGAGCAGAAACATGGTGTGATGCAGGCTGCAGTTCCTTGTTGTCAGGCAAATCGGCATCATCGGATAGAAGGAATGAATAATCCCGCATGTCTTTTAGAGTTTGTGCTTTCCTCTTGACCTGCAAAAGTGATTTTAACTGTGATGACAAGCTAAAAAAATGAAAATGACTTGATGCTAATTCCAAGTTTACCTCATTAATTTTCAGGGGCTGGTGATGTTCAGATAACTTTCTCTCTGAGGATGCAAAGGCGGAAACTCTCTGATTCTGCAAAAACAATGCATGATTCATAATTCTAAAGAGTAAAAAGATCTACAAACAATCAGCATGAAACAACAATATCTAAAGCACTTGTCATAATACAAACCCCGGAAGAACTTGAAGGCTTGGAAATAATATGTTGGGTTTCTCTTATTGAGCGGCTTTCATCAAGAACTCGAGAAGCAATGACTGGTTGAGAAGGTCCAAAGAAGGAACCAAATCTGCAAAAAAAATGTTGCAACACATGCAAAACAACATACAGAAACTGTTATAAATGAATGACTTAATTTATAATTAAACATCAGTTTTTTCAAGCATGGCCACAGGTAGAAAAATGTTGAATTCTGACATTTCTCCATCTTTTTTGGTTACAAAAAACAATTTTATAACAATCAATTTTTTAAGTACAATTATAGCAATCTACATAATATCATGTTTCTCTAATTAAGTGACTTTCTTCAACCACTCAAGAAACAATTGCTAGTTGACAAATACAATAAAAATATCAAGCCTTTATCCCACTATGTGGGGTCAGCTACATATATCATTTTCTCCATTGTGTTCTGTTTAGAGTCAAATTCTCATTTAAATCTAATAAAGAAAGGTCATTTCTAATATTTTCTAATGAAAGTCATTTCCTGCTAGTTGACAAGTGTCAAATAAAAAACATATATGAATGATGGTTTGCCATAATTCGCATGCAAAATAACATAAAGGCACTCAAGCAATAAGAAATGGCCAGAAATTCAAAAAAAAAAAAAAAGGTAAATATCACGCAAATACCTCACTTATGGGCTGTGCTTCATTTCTGTCCAGTTTTTTGAAAACAGTCCACTTTGAACCTTGACATTTGGGTCATCTTCACATAAGTCCTTACGTTAAAAAATACAATCAAATGAGCAAAAAGATGCAAATAGTACCCTATTTTTTCCTTCTTATTTTTAAGTAGAAATCCCACCTGCTAATATGTTATGCCGGTCCAGCTTGGACCGGCTCTACCTGGACCGGCCCAGCCGGTCCAGTGCTACTCGCGACGGACGCAGAGGAGCCGCGCGGAAGAGAGAGGGAGCCAGGGAGTGGGGTCCACTTGCAATTCAAACATGGGTTAAGTGTTTTTGGAGGGAGAAGGAAGGGTAGAGTAGTCCTTTTGCTTTTAATTTGAATTAGATTGTATTAGTAGGGAGTTATGGGGGGATGAGGTTTTCATCTTGATTTGGAATGAGTTTTGTCTTCTAGGTTTTCTTGCTTGGGCTCTTGGCGTTGCCGGAGATCGTTGGAGAGTTTTTTCCTTCCTTTCGAATTGAAGGAAAGTTGTATCTTGCAAGTGCTTTTCATCCTTTATTGAAATAAAAGCGTTTGCATCGTTTTTCTACGTTTCTCCCTACGTTTTCTCTCAGTTTTTTCACTGTTTGAGCTGTGTTCTTGCTGCGGACAGCAGTTTACTTGGCTTAGGTAATTGATTTGGGTTAGGTTTACTTGTGCAAACGAGTATTTCCTATCAAATTGGTATCAGAGCCAAGATCCGGACGGTGGGGGGCTGTTTTCCACTGTTTCGCTGCAGATTTTTGCTTTTCGGAAGAGATCCGGAGACCATTTCGTGGTTCCCATGGCATCTAAACGTGTAGAAGTCTTGGAGACCGAAGTGGGTCAATTTAAGGCGGATCTGGAGGAGAAGATGGCGACGTTGAGTGAGAATATGGAAGGGAAATTCATGGCATTGGAGGAGATGATGAAAAAGTTGTTGGAAGGGCAAGCAAGAGCTGTGCCAGCGGAGGAAAGAGGAGAAGGTAGTGGGAGCAAGGGTAAGGAGAAGGCAAGGCCGGAAGGGGAAGAGGAGGTGGAACTGCTTGGTAGCAACGGAAGAATGCTGCATCGGGAGTCCATCAGGCGGGAAGAAGGAGAGGATGATTGGCGTCGTCGGAGGCCCGACCCAGTGGACCGGCCATGGGGGATCCATAACCACCATGGCGGGGCGCGAGGGGAAGATGGCTATCGACGGCCGAGGAGGGATGATGAGCCCCGATATGGAGAGAGAGGAACTTGGGAAGATCCCATTGCTTGGGACAGAGGAGGTCATGGGGGAAACAGGGCGTACGGGATGGACACGAGGGCCCAGGAAGCTGAAAATGCCAGTTTTCGAAGAAGGGAATGTGGATGAGTGGATCCACAAGGTGGAGAGGTATTTTGCAGTGAATGGCCTGATGGAGGAGGAGAGATTGATGGCGGCTAGTATGTGCTTGGAAGGGGCGGCTTTTGCCTGGTTCAAGTACATGGATAAGTGGGATCCGGTGAGGACTTGGAGGGATTTCAAGGAAGCTATCAGGGAGAGATTTAGGGGGAGCAGCCCATGGGAGATCTCCGAGCAGTTCTATGCCCTCACTCAGGAGGGAACAGTGGAGGAATACAGAAAGAAATTTGAGAGTCTGGTGGGAGACATGGAGGGCTTATCGAACAACACGTTGGGGGGGAACTTCATGAAGGGGCTCAAGCCAGAAATTAGAGATGCTGTGAAGGTCATGAGACCGAGAGACCTGAGGGAGGCAATGGAGTTGGCTCAGCTGGTGGAGAACCAGAAGACCAACGCTCGAAGTTGGAGGAACAACCACTTAGGAGGTCCCACCAGGACCACTACCACTTACTTGGCTCCAAAAGGGCCAAGCCCTAGTGTCCCTAGAGAGAGTGGAAAGGAGAAGAGCGGAGTGACTAGAACTGCAGGAAGCTTCAAGAAATTGACTGGGGAGGAGATGCAGGAGAAGAGGGCCAAGGGCCTTTGTTTCAGATGTGAGGAGAAGTTTGTTCCAGGGCATAGATGCAAGGATCGCGCTCTTCGGGCTCTCACCGTCTATATAGACGAGGCGCCTGAGGAGGGTGATGATTCTGAGGAGGAGCAGAGTGACCCCCAGTTGGAGGTGGCCGAGGTATCCCTCAATTCAGTGATGGGATTTACTCCTAGTCATACTATGAAGGTGAAGGGGAAGATCCATGGAAGGGAGGTAGTAGTACTGATCGATAGTGGGGCAACCCACAATTTCATATCCACCCAGGTGGCGGAGGAGCTGGGGATAGAGCCTACTGAGACAGGCAGTTATGGGGTGATGATGGGGACAGGAAAGATTGAGTCTAGCACGGGGATCTGCAAGGGAGTGGAGATGAGCCTACAGGAGATCAGGGTGGTAGAGGATTTCCTACCCCTGAGGTTGGGTAGCACCGATGTCATTTTGGGCATGAAATGGCTACAGACCTTGGGAGAAACCAAGGTGAACTGGGGAACCATGGTGATGGAACTGATGGTAGAAGGCAAGAGGGTAAAGCTGAGGGGGGAACCAGGTTTGTCCAGAGCTGGAGTGTCACTCAGGTCGATGGTGAAAATTATCCATGAGGAAGGAGGAGGTTTCCTGGTGGAGTTGCAGAGCTTGGAGGATCAACAGCAGGGGGAAGAAAAACACATTCCTGCGTCGGTTCAGCCCTTTCTACAGGAGTTCGAGGATGTGTTCCAACCTCCGGTGGGACTCCCACCTGATAGAGAGCGGGAGCATCAGATCATCCTGAAAGAGGGAGTCTCCCCTATCAGTGTGAGACCTTACAGATACCCTCAGGTGCAAAAAGATGAGATTGAGAAATTGGTGGGGGAAATGCTAGAGGGGGGGATCATTCAGCCCAGTGTGAGCCCTTTCTCTAGCCCAGTTCTGCTGGTGAAAAAGAAGGATGGGAGTTGGAGGTTCTGTGTTGACTATAGAGCTCTCAACAAAGAGACAGTGCCTGATAAGTTTCCCATCCCTGTTATTGACGAGTTGATGGATGAGCTGCATGGAGCTGCTTTGTTCACCAAAATTGATCTGAAGTCAGGCTATCATCAGATCAGAATGAGGAAGGAAGATGTGCAGAAGACAGCCTTCAGGACTCATGAGGGCCACTACGAGTTTCTGGTGATGCCTTTTGGCCTCACCAATGCACCAGCCACATTCCAGGCATTGATGAACCAAATTTTCAAGCCACACCTTCGCAGGTTTGTGTTGGTATTTTTTGATGACATTCTCATCTATAGCAGAACTGAGGAGGAACACCTGGAGCACCTGAGAGTTGTGTTGGGGGTGCTGAGGGAGCATCAGCTGAAGGCTAATTTCAAGAAGTGCGACTTTGCTCAGGCACAAGTGGAGTATCTGGGACACGTGATATCCCAGGAGGGAGTGGCTGCGGATCAGTCCAAGATAGAGGCAATGCTGGCCTGGCCTCAACCCAAGACCTTGAAGGGGCTCAGAGGATTTTTGGGACTGACCGGCTACTACAGGAGGTTCGTGAGAGGATACAGCACCATAGCTGGACCACTGACAGAGCTGCTGAAGAAGGATAATTTTGTATGGGGGGAAGCAGCTTCTGAGGCTTTTGAGAAGCTGAAGAAGGCCATGACGACGGTGCCAGTGCTTGCTCTGCCTGACTTCAATCAGGTGTTTGTGTTGGAGACAGATGCTTCAGGCTATGGATTGGGAGCAGTGTTGATGCAGAACCATAGAGCCATAGCTTACTTCAGTCAGATACTGTCACCCCGGGCTAGGCTGAAGTCAGTATATGAGAGAGAGCTGATGGCTATTGTATTGGCCATCCAAAAGTGGAGACCTTATTTATTGGGCAGACATTTTATTGTCAGAACTGATCAGAGAAGCCTGAAGTACTTGTTGGAACAGAGGATGGTCACAGAAGAGCATCAGAGGTGGTTATCCAAGCTGTTGGGATATGATTTTGAGATCCACTATCGGCCAGGGCTAGAAAATAAGGCAGCGGATGCCTTATCACGCTGTATGGAGGAGTTCCAGGGGATGGCGGTATCAGTACCTGTTCTGATAGATTGGGGAGCCATCAAAGAGGAGAGCATCCAGAATGAGGAGCTAAGGAGAATTAAAGAGGAGGTGCTATCAGATGAGAACAGCCACCCAGGCTACTCAGTGGTGGGAGAAAGACTGTACTATCAGGGAAGGATTGTGATCCCTAGGTCTTCCATTCATATTCCCCAACTGCTACAGGAGTTTCATGGGAGTGCCATAGGTGGGCATTCAGGAGTGCAGAAAACTTATAGTCGAATTGCTGCTGAATTGTACTGGAAAGGGATGAGGAAAAGACATAGAGGAGATGGTGGCTAAGTGTGACACCTGCCAGCGGAACAAGCACATGACGATGGCACCAGGGGGATTACTACAGCCTCTGGCCCTACCAGAGAAGGTTTGGGAAGAGATTACTATGGATTTTATTGATGGGCTTCCAAAATCAGAAGGGTACACGGTCATATTTGTAGTGGTTGACAGATTGAGCAAATATGCTCATTTCATTCCCTTGAGACACCCATACACTGCAGTATCAGTAGCAACAGCTTTTGTGAGAGAGATAGTCCGCCTGCATGGGGTACCTGAGTCTATTGTTTCTGATAGGGACAAGGTGTTCCTGAGCCATTTTTGGAGGGAGTTATTTAGGATGCAGGGCACAGTGTTGAAGAGAAGCACAGCATATCATCCACAGACTGATGGGCAGACGGAGGTGGTGAATAGAAGCTTGGAGACATACTTGAGATGCTTTGTGTCTGAGACACCGAAGCAGTGGGCCAAATGGCTGGCCTGGGCAGAATACTGGTACAACACCTCCTATCACTCGGCTACCAAGATGACACCTTTTAAGGTGTTATATGGAAGAGACCCCCCACACCTGGTACACTACAGCCATAGGAGTACCCCTGTATCTGCAGTGGATCAGCACTTGAAGGAAAGAGATCAAGTGTTGGACGAGCTCAAGAGGCATCTTCTCAGAGCTCAACAGATTATGAAGAAATAGGCGGACAGTAAAAGGAGAGATATACAGTTTGGAGTGGGAGACAAGGTCTACTTGAAGCTCCGACCTTACAGACAGAGGACTATAGCCCAAAGGAGAAATGAGAAGCTAGCAGCGAGATATTTTGGCCCTTTCGAAGTGGAGGAGAAAATCGGGGAGGTGGCATACAGATTGAGGCTTCCTCCAACAGCCAGAATACATCCCGTTTTTCATGTATCACAGTTGAGGAAAGTGGTGGGGGAGCATGCAGTAAGCCCAGAGCTGCCCAGCACATTGAGGGAAGACATGGAAGTAACACTGGAGCCTCTAGCGGTAGAAGGAGTGCGCATCAATGAAAAGGGGGAAAAGGAAGTGAAAATTAGGTGGAGCGGCCTCCCAGATTATGAGGCCACATGGGAGCCATTGGAGAGGATTGCAGTGCAGTTTCCTGCCTTCCACCTTGAGGACAAGGTGGTACTTTTGGGAGGGGGGTAATGTTATGCCGGTCCAGCTTGGACCGGCTCTACCTGGACCGGCCCAGCCGGTCCAGTGCTACTCGCGACGGACGCAGAGGAGCCGCGCGGAAGAGAGAGGGAGCCAGGGAGTGGGGTCCACTTGCAATTCAAACATGGGTTAAGTGTTTTTGGAGGGGAGAAGGAAGGGTAGAGTAGTCCTTTTGCTTTTAATTTGAATTAGATTGTATTAGTAGGGAGTTATGGGGGGGGGTGAGGTTTTCATCTTGATTTGGAATGAGTTTTGTCTTCTAGGTTTTCTTGCTTGGGCTCTTGGCGTTGCCGGAGATCGTTGGAGAGTTTTTTCCTTCCTTTCGAATTGAAGGAAAGTTGTATCTTGCAAGTGCTTTTCATCCTTTATTGAAATAAAAGCGTTTGCATCGTTTTTCTACGTTTCTCCCTACGTTTTCTCTCAGTTTTTTCACTGTTTGAGCTGTGTTCTTGCTGCGGACAGCAGTTTACTTGGCTTAGGTAATTGATTTGGGTTAGGTTTACTTGTGCAAACGAGTATTTCCTATCATAATATAAGTTATGTACAGAGATCTCTAGCAACTTCACCTCCTTCGGCAATCCCAACATAGCAAATCACTGACAAGTCCATGTTGTCCTCCACTCCTCTCCCACCACCTCCACCTCTCATATCCTTCTTTCTATTATTCTACAATGTCGGTGAAGTGAGAAGGTCAACCTCAACTATAATGAGGAGCTCAATTTTAAAGTATAAAGGCCTTCTTTCCAAGTAATCTGACTTTTTGATTGAGAGAGCACTTCAGAACTCCATTACAGAGCAACTGAATTCGGATTGATCAACGCAAAATAACCTAACACTAAAACATGAGAAGAATCTTAAGGATAAGATATTTTGGTCTTAACAAATTAATTATTCAAGCTTAGGTAAAAAAAATGCCACATCAGCTCACTATTTAAAATTGTGCAAGTGGAGGTGCACCTCAGCGCAATTGCCGCCCGAAACGTATCAAGAAGGACGCCTCACGCCTTTAATTTCCTAGGCGCACCCCTCATTTTTGTCAGGAGTTCATCTCAAAATAACGAAAGGTTTAAAACCTAAACCTAAGCTTTAAACCTGAGGTTCATCCCGTCGTGTTGTTCGACTTTGTCTGTTGTTCATAGGGTGGAGTTTTAAATGATTCGCTAAAAGCTTCTTCGCCTTCTTTGGCGATGTTCCCTATTCGATCGAAAATTAGGACAGTTCGACGACATTCTTTATTGGATCAGAAGTCAGGTAAGGTTCGACGACGCTCTTCCTATTGGATCAAAAGTGAGGATTGTTCGATGGCGTTCTTCCTGTTGGATCGGAAGTAATGTGTGATTGTTGCTTGCTGCGAGAGTAGCCATCTTTCTCCCCTTTGACGTGCTCCTTCGCCTCCTTCAACTCGATGACTACTGTTCAATTTTGTTGTTGCTGCATCGAAGGTAAGTTAGTTTTTTTCCTCTTGCTTGATTAAACTAAAAGTAATTAGATATATTTTAGATTGTTTGGGTTCGATTATTGATTACTATTTGGCGTGTTACCTTTGATTATAAATTTAGGGTTGATTTGGCAATAGAAGGTAGGATGGCTAATAAGGTGCTATTTTTCAGTCGAGATAATCTATCCTTTTTAACACTTCGATTGCAATTCATAGAAGCCAGTCATCCAAAGCAGATCAATTGAATAGGATTTTACTGTTGGAAAATTAAATCTAATGATTACATGGTACTAAGACTTCATGTAACAAATCATTTACATAATTAGATCTTTACTTGACTTTATTTATGATAGATTAATAATTCTTGTTTGTCTACAAATATTTTGTTTAAAGCAATGAAATGAAATTAATATTGAAAACTAAAAATTTTTATATAAAAAAGTTGAATGTTTCAACACAAAACTGATGAGTTGCTTATGCATCTTCTATTGAATGTTCCAATTAAACAATCACACCTCACCTAGTTCATTGCTCTTGTGATGATTAACTTGAATTATTCCTTGCTCTTGTGATAATCGCCAAATGCATGCATTAATTGTTAATGATTTTCAATGTTTTATGTTCTTGACTTACTATTGTAGGGCTTTGTAGAGGATGGTCAAAAGCCAAGATAAAATCACGTAGGGTCATAGGAAGGACCCAGTGTGGAAATATAGCACTCAAATTGATGTAAGGTGATATGACCAAGATGAAGAAACATCTATCCAAATCACACAATAATGTCACAACACGTGCCAAAGTACCTGATATAGTAAGGGTGGCGATCAAAACATGCATGAATAAGTTAGTAATGTCAAAGAACCTCGCATAGAGATAGTTTGAGGATAGAATTGATGTGGGCTCCTACTACTGGAGCGAATGCAGTGGTTGGGATTCATCTTCATCATTGCAACTCATGTGCTCTAGGGGTGCAAGAGGTCCCATGAATCAGTACATGGTGAATACATTAGAGAATAAACAGGAAGACATGCCTCTACTACACAGAAGCTAAACCTAGAGAATGTCAAAGAGGTACGGATACGTGTATGTATGGAAACAGGAAGATTTTTTTTATAAGAATGCTATCTCATTTAACATTGCAACCTCCCCTTCTTATTACAACATTATCCGTTCAATTGAAGCGCATGGGAGAGGGTTGAAACCTCCATTCATGTATGACTTGATGACATGAATTTTGAACGAGTTAGGCAATACCGAGAGAAATATTAAGAAAATTAAGAGGACTTTGGTTCAGATAGGTGTTACAATCATGTCTGATCGATAGTCAGATGTAAAGAGCAGAAGTTTAATAAACATATTGATCAATAACTTTTATAGCACTATATTTTTTAAGTTAATTGAGGAATATGATCATGTGAAAGATGTTGAGTATCTTTCAGATTACTTAACAATATTATTAAGGAGATTAGAGAGCACTTGATTGTTCAATTGGTAATAGATAATGTCAGTTCTTATAGCATTGCAAGGACAACACTTGTGGAGAAGAGGAAACATTTACATTGGACTCCATGTGCAGCACATTCCATAGATCTTCTCTTTAAGAAGCTTGGATAGCAACCGCAACACAAGAATGCACTGACAAAGGCTATAAGAGGATAAGTAAATTTATTTACAATCATTATTGAATTTTGTCACTTATGAGAAAATTTTCGAAGAAATAAATAATCAAGCCTGCATAAACCAAATTTTCACCGCTTATTTGACTTTGCAATATATGTTGGAGACTAGGAAACCTTTGGAGTCTGTGTTTACCTCTGCACAATAGTTGAGTTGTGTTTGGGCAAGAAAATTTGAGGGAAAAATGATTATGAAGATTGTTTTAAATGACAGATTTTGCCAGTGTTATGTATGATATCACAAGGCCACTGGTGAAGGTTATGGGGATGACAAGAAGAAGACTGCTATAGGTTTCATGTAGAATGTTATGGATGAAGCAAAAGAAATAATAGCCCACAACTTAGGAAGAAAAGAGGGCAGCTGCAGATAAATTTAGAATATAATTGATGATAGGTTGGAACTACAGCTTCATCAGCACTTATATGCAGTAGGCTATCATCTTAACTATCACTATCAATATGCAATCCTGAGATAAAATTAGGATTATATTATTGCATGAATAAACTCATAACTGATTCAACTGAAAGATCAGATGCTGACATGCAATTTGTATCATTTAAGAATAAAGAGGGTTTTCTTGAATTGCAACAGGCAAAGGACACTATTTTCAAACTATCTCCAAGTAATTTATTTTTGTTTTAATATATTACATACTCATTTTTTCAAATTCATTCTACTTAGTACTTATTACACTCATTTATAGAAATCTTAGGTGAGCGGTGGATTCACTTTGGTGATGTCACTACAAAATTGCAGCATTTTGTTGAAGCTTTTGGGATTATTGTGCTCTTCATTTGGATGTGAATGCAATTGGAGCACATACAACCAAGTGCACATAAAGAAGAGAAATTGTATGACAACCTTAAAGATAAAGATGATTCTTTATAAGGATGATTCAAATGAAGAACACCTCAGTGATTACAGCATTGATGACTTCTGAGTTGTTATGTCATTACTTTTTTATGAATTAAATGTCGATGGGCAGGATATTGAGAAAGATATAATTCTGAGTTAAACTACATTTTATATTGTTCGGTTATTGTGATGTTTGGATTTCAATTACATTTCACGCAACTTTTTATATTTTTGTGCTTCTTTTTTTTGTTGTGCTTCATATATATGACAATTTATTTCTTAAGTCATCTTTTAATATATTGTTTGGTAATTATTAAAAAAATCTATACTTTGATTTTACACAATTTTTACATTTTGAAGCTTACGTCTTGAGGCTTACGCCTCACCTCACAGATGAAAAATGCTTCAATGTCTAATTGCGCAATTTTAAACCTTGCATCAACTAAATTAAAGAAATATTTAACGTTATTAGCAAAAATGTGCCTACGAGAAATTGGAAACCAAGCTGAGAAGCCATAATGAAATCTCAAAAGATGTTGCGAGATGAAATTAAAGGTTCTAAAAAATGTGGAGCTATGTAAGGCACAACCCTAACATGAGGGAACTACATAATATTTAACTATCTATAAAAAAACCATTTGTCCATACATATTCAAAAATTAAGTTCGAAGATATTAAAATTAATGAAAATCAAATGTATATCTATCTTTTACAACGAAAATCATATAGTAAACTATTTTTTTATGCACAATTTTACCGATCTACTTATCTTAAGTTGAATATCTGATTTAGAAGAAGAAAAATTAGAATGAAAAAAATTCATTACTTAGTAATGAAGAAATAAGAACACCTTCCAATAGATTTTCTCCTAACCAAGAAACAAACTCAAATCATGTCAACCATTAGATTACCTACAAGAAAATGCTGCATCAATGAATCAAATTGCATTTACCTAAAAGATGATCCACAAACTTGTCATTTTGTAACAACAAATTACCAAGGAAAAAATGAATTCACAAAACATATCTCAAATCTGTTCTATAAAATCTCCAACCTTGAATATTTTAAATCAACACAATCAAATCCAGGATGGTCCAATCTTAATTTTCATTTGCTAATATTACAGGCTAAAACACTCTAAATGTAGGCCTCTTATAATTAGCATCAACAATAATTTCATCCTTTCAAAAACCTCAATAAACAAGATTATGTAACCTTCTAGAGAAATAAGATCACAACATTCACTCTCATTCCACTACTTCTTAATTCCAACCATAAACAGTTTTGGAATACACTAACATTAAAAAAGGAACAATCAAAGCCAATGAGGTAGAGAACATTCTGGATTTTGCCAATGCAAGAACTGCAGGCAGCAGAGAGACAAAAAGTGATTGAGAAGAGAAACTAACAAAGTTGATTACGACAAAGGGTTCCATAATTGCTTGTCAACTGCAGTGAAATGATCCAAGTTTACGCCAAAAGACCTTACAAGGATTATTATTTCTATAATGATAAGTTCAAGTCAAGCAAAAAGGAATATTAACTCATTCCGGCAAGTTCAACAATTCCACAAGCCAAACCAACTTTAGATGTCGTGCACCAATTAGCAATATCATTTAAAATGAATCAACATACCACAAAATTACAATCAATTAAAAAGAAATTGCCAGGTACTTCTCTGGTTCACTCACTCAAATATTCAACTCAACAACAACAACAACAATATCAAGCATTTCTCACTACGTGGGATTGGTTACATGAATCTTTTTTCTCCATTGTGTGATGTTAAGAGTCAAATTCTCATTTAAATCTAATAAAGAAATGTCATTTTTAATAATTTCTAACCAAGCCTTTTTATGTCTACCTCTACCTTTCTTAACATAAGTCAAATCTAATACATCTACTCTCCTAACCGGGTCATTAGAAGGCTGTAGTTTTATGTGACCAAACCATCTAAGGTGACTCCATCTAATCTTATCTTCCACTAGAGCTACTCCAACCTTTTCACATATATGCTCATTTTGTATTCTATCTCTGAGTAAAGTCACTCATCCACCTAAGCATCATCTCTGCAACACTTAACTTAATATTATGCTTCTCTTTTAATGGGCAACATCCTGCACTATAAAGCACTGCAAGTCTCACGACCATCTTATAGAATTTTTTCATAAGTTTGAGGGAAACTTTTCTATCGCACAACAAGCCTGATGCATTCCTCCACTTCAACCATCACACTTGAATTCTACAAATATTTAACTCAATAAAAAATATTAAAAAGTAAATCCTATAGTAGATCTTAAGACATTAACAATCATGTAAACATCCAAAATCATACATAATAGTAAACCTGATGTAGAACGGGTAAGAGCTCCAAATTTTGGAACAACTTCAGCTTTTGGTTTCCCAAAAAAAACCTGAGAGAATTCAATGATTCTTTCTAGAGAAGTAACCCAAGGGAGGGGGCTTTGAATGTTTGGCCAACAGCAGGTTGGCCTTCTAATTCTTTCCCAAGCTGGGCATCATCCCGTGAACAGATTTTGGGAAATCAACTAAGGGGGAGGCGGTGAGCTGAGAGGGAATTTAAGAATTAAATCCTAAATCCTATTCTCAGAAATTTGGAAATCAATTTAGAGCCAAGATGCATGGCTGGAATTTTCTGGCTGCAGGCTTAATAGGTAGGAGAATCAATGTTGTAAGGAGTTCGGGAAGGATTTAGTGGAGGGAAATCAATGCATGAGCCTAGGGAAATTTCGGCCAGCACTGATTAGAAAATTCGAAATATTTTCCTTAGGAATTAATGACTTGGGGAAGCAGGATTTGGAAAGGGAATTAATGGAGGTGGGGCCATGAGAATTTTCGGTCAAATTAAATTCTCAGCTAGGGAAGGGATCTGAATTCCCTAAATTAATTCCCTTAGATTAGGGAATCAATTAGGAGAATTAATGGCAAGAGGAATTTCGGTCATGAAGAATTGGAGGGGTTTTTGAATTATTTCCTAAATGAGGGTTGAGTTTAGGAAATAATTTAAAAGAGGTTTAATGGGATAGGGAGAGGGGGCCGGCGGCATGCATGGGTGAGGGGGGAAGTAATGAGAGCAATTAAGGATTCCTAATTTAAGGTTTTAGATTTAGGAAAGATTTAATTTAAATCCTCTTGAATTTAAAATTCAAAATTAGATCTAAATCAAATACTTTCCTAAAATAAAAGAGCTAAATTAGAAAATATTTTGAATTTCAAATTAATTCCAATTGATCCCAACCTAAATTAGGAAACAAAATAAGAGGAGCAATGGATGAGGCCGGTGGCAAGGGAGTTAGGTCTAATTTAATTTGGCGAGATTAATGACTCATCTCCATGCAATTCAAATTTGAATTTTGAATTGGAGATTTAAAACCTTCCAAACATGGATCAAATTCAAATAGGAAAGATTTCAAATTTGAAATTTGAAATCCAAAATTGTCATGAATTTTCCCTCTCGATTTTGCCAATCCAAACTGGAAGGAGGCATGGCCATGGGAAGATGACAGGTGGCTGGCGGCTTATGGTGGGAACGGAGACGACGATGGTGGACAGAGGAAGAAGATGAAGATAACGACGAAGAGCAATAAGAAGGAACACATCTTGCGGCTGACGGGTACTACGTTGCCCTTCTCCAAAGGACTTCATGCCACGAGCCCGGACCCATCCTGCGGCTGGTGGAAACTCCGACTCCCTCCCATAGGGATTTCACTAACGTTCTTCCCAAAGAAACCAAGTGCAAAACGCAAATTTTTTTTATTAATAATCCATCATGTCCTAATACAAGAGCAAAGGCCTCTATATATAGGCCTTAAAAGAAACTAAAAGATACTTTTTCCTCTTGGGCTTACATAAAACAAATCCCTTAAGGGTAAAAAAGAAAAATGCATAATTAAATAAAAATTACAATTAATAAAATAAGATAAAATGAAGGGATCTCGGCCGTCGATCTTCAGCTCCTCCTCATATAGGCATGGACGGTTGGATGTCCGCATCAAAACCTTTGATGAAAACATGGTCTATTGCCTAGATAAATGAAATCCAAGCTTCAATCAAACACTGATCACCTTTATTAAGGAATAATCAAACCACAAAGTTAAAATGACTAATATGGTTTTGATAACACACTATCCAGATTTCATCATCTCTTTCTCCATTTATTTTAGCTATCTAGAGAAAGTGGGGTGGCATTGAAATTCAAACTAGTTTAATTTGCGCGTAATCCTTCGAGTTTTTCAATAACTTTAATGAGTAGATATAAGATTCTATAATCAATCAACAATCCACAAGCTCTGCTTCATCAAATTATTGCCAAAATTCATCATCTTTATCAAGATTGATGGCTTTTGCAAAAAAAATAATGCAACTCACTTGGTATTTGTTGATGTCCTTTGACCATCTTGGGTTTGAATGGAATGACCAAAATCTTTGGCACTTTGTTTCTTCAACTTTTGCCTATATATCTCCTTACGCTTCTCCCTTAGCTTGAGGAACTCGAGCTCCTCCTTGCTCGGTTTTCGTTCTTCCTCTTGTTTTTGTTCGTCTTCTTTCTCACCCTCCAAACCCTCATCTTCATAATCATCATATTCATCCTCCTCATACTCATCCTCAATTCTTTGATGAAACTCCTGTCAAAGTCCAACTGATGAAATAAGCTAAGTAGGCTAAGAAAGAAGAAAAAAAAAAAAAGGAGGCAATGAATTCTAGCAAAATAAAGTGCAACTACATGTTAGGTGAAGCACCAATACGAAAAAAATGATAATAGAAGAAAAATACAACTTACATTTCTATAATGTCCAAGCATTTGGGGCATCCAATCTTTGGGTCAAATCGCAACAGAAACACTGGCACCAAGGAACTGCAATTCCATATTTAGTGTCATTAAACCATGAAAGGTGAGCTGAGTAAATTAACATGAAGATAATGCAGTTTTCCAACTCATGAATCAAATTTTAAATGTAGAACAAACTTTCACAATAATAAAAATAGATTGGCAAATAAGCAACATATAGTGGATAAAAGTTTCAGCTAATAAAAAGAAAATTAACAAAAATTTCATTAACGCATACAGTATCTGTAGTTCGTTTGCAATTATGATGATTATTAAGAAGCATAAAATTAATGGCTGGCTAAATAATAATAAAAAACTGTACTTGGAGAGCATGCAAAAGAGAATAGGATTTATATTAATGCATGCAGGTCCATTAATGATACTAGACATTTATGCATCAGATCTAGAAACCAATTCATTGCACGGAAAAACTCTTGAAACACGAAGGGGCTGTTTGGTATCGGATTTATCGTCGGATTAAGTCGGATTTACGCTAAATCCAGCCAAACGGTTTTACAGCGAGCGTTAAATCCCGGGATTCAATAAATCCCGGATTTACGGATTTACGGCTTAAATCCCGGATTTACTAATTTAAAAGAGTGGCGGAAGACTTACCCGCGGCGCCCGTGTCGCCGAAGCTCAACAGTCGCCGAAGAAGCGCGCGAAAGGGAGAACCTTTACAGCCAGCAAGCTCCCGTTGTTGATTCCGATCAAAATGTCGTAACTTCCGATCCCGACAGGAAGGGAAAGTCGTCGAAGGAGCGAAGTCGAACAGCCAGGAAGGAGCCGAAGTAACGACGCGCGCAATCTCTACACCTGCGAAGCAACAAAGCCGAACAGCAACGACGAAAAGGAAAAATGAAAGGCAAACCCTAGACGCCTCAAAGTTATTATTGATTAACTTAATTAATATAATTTAAACAATTAATTAATTAATTAATTAATAGTATAATTATTGCATAAATTAATTAACTAATTAATAATATAATTAGTAAGATATAATTAGTAATTAAATATTATATAATTAGCTAATTTAATATTTCATTTGTCACTTTGATGAATGTTAGTTTATAATTTGTTTTTTATTGAATTTTAGCTTATTTTATATGAACTAAAATTGATTTTATTATATTTTATGCAATAAATTTGATTTCATAAATATCTCATTTAAATTTAAATTTCTAACCGTCATAAATCCTAATATATGTTACCAAACAGTTTCTCATGATTTAATATTTGGCATACCAAATAATTTTAAGGATTTAACACATTTTGAATTTACTAAATCCGGATTTACAGGATTTATTAAGTCCCACTAAAATTAAATCCCACCTTTTTGCCAAACAGGCCCGAAAAATGCATGAACCGTTACAAATAAAAAAATAATCTCATGCATTCATTTTACACTTATCTATACAATTCTAAAGCATCCTTTTTATCTACAATTCTACATTCTATTTACAGTGCATTCCTTTTACATTGTATTCCTTTTTAGTCAACCACAGAGAATTATTATAACATTAAATTTCACAATCTTAAATTTTAAATCTTAAAAATTATTTGATCTTATTTGATAAACTAGATTTCTAAATTTAATTTTAAATTAATATGTGAATTAAACAGATAATTAATATATCATTGAGTGTTATATTAAGTTCAAATTGATAAAACAATCATTAAAAAAATATTATTATGATAAACAAAAAAGAGTGATTTAATAATTAGAATGCAATAGAGGATTAATTAGTTATAAGGGTTGTTTGGTTAGCTAAAAAATAAATGCAATATAAAAAAGACAACTTTAGGATTGTTTGGATGAGTGTAAAGTAAATACAGGTGAATACTTCTTTTTTTTTTCTTTTTTTTTTTTTGAAGTGAAATAATTGTAGTGTAAAATCTGAAAAGTGGTAGTGGTCAACGGGTGGCTGCGGTGAGTGGTGATGGGTGGCGGTGGTGCCGATGGGCGGTAGTAGTGGTGGTTGGAGAAGGGTGTTGCAGGCGGCTAGAGGCGGGTTGTGGCTGTCGACGATGGTGGTGGACAGTGGTGGGTGCCAATGACGATGGTGGCTTGAGGTGCATGGCGGCGAATGATGTTGGGTTGATGGTGATGTTGGTGGCTGACAACAGCCAACAATGGATGTAGGTAGTGGTCGGCGGTGGGTAGTTAACAATGGTGGCCGGTAGTGGCTAGTAGGGTGCCGACGACAGCTAATCGCGGTCAAGCGAGCTTATTTATAGTGTAAACTATTCTCACTCAAAATCGGGCGAGTTTAGTTTATCTCAAAATATTATTTAAAATGTTTTACACTATATTTATTTTATTTCACTTTATATTCTTTTTTCATCAATCAAACATCAATATTTTCAAAACCCCTACATTCATAATACTTTACACACATTTTATTTCCAACCAAACCACCCCATACTTAAAAACTAATTAGACCAAGAGTATATTTGGAATATTTTTCAGACATCAATCATAATTCTATTTGGTTACTGCTTTCTCGCTACTTTCATAAAATTTTGTGATTGGAATTTTTTTTTTTTGCAACAACTTCAAAAAAGTTACCTTCTCCATAACAACTTTACAATCACTTTTACAAAAAATTGCATCCGTCCCAAACAAACCTTAAAGGAATGTTTACGATTTTGTTAACACCAATTGAGGCACATCCAAGTCAAGTATGTCTTAGGCCAATCATAAATCACAAACTAATATTATGGTGCAATATCAGCATGCATCTGGTGACTCATTCCCAGCATTTGTGATTGAGCATGCAAGATAGATTAACACAAACTCAAACTGAATTTTGGCGGTCTCCCCTCACTTAGCTAACAACTCTTGCAGCTTCTCATCTTGACAAATTCCAAGGCAATTTTACTGAAGATCATATTTTGTTAAGCCTTCTTATTTTCTTCTTGCATTTTGTGGGGAAGATGAAATATAAGTAATACGAACTATACATTATGGGATTTATTCTTACTAACATATAAAATTGGAAGTTATACAATACCTTTTCGATTGGAGTAGTTTGATGACTATTTCCTAGGGCCCTATTGCTGTTTGGTTTATTAATTTATCTTTAGTGAGAGAAGTATTTATTTTACTTTGTTCGTGATATATCACCAAAACATTATCTTGATCGAGCATGAATCTTGAGACAAAATTGAATTGAAAACTTCCAAAATTAAATCTAGGACCATCCAAACTCCTATTTCAGCAAACTTATAATCGAATTGAACGTCTCGGAAAGACGAACCCCCCGACACCAAAATTAGTCGAATCTGAGCCCAAATCAAGGGTCCAAAACATCTTTAGAGGGTTCAAAGCATAATTTGAATTACCAAATGAATTCCAAATGAGATATGCTTATATTCAAATCAAGCGGCTTGACGAGACGAATCCAATGAGCCCAAGATAACAAAATTCTAATATCATTTAAGGCATTCAAATGACCAGTAAATGATCAACGATCAAGGGGATCAATATCAGCTGTTCATTCAAACCACTCCCATCTTTACATTGATCCTCAACATATTTATAAGTCATGCCACACTCAAAAAAATCCTCTGTCGCTCGTCGACTACGGACCTCCCGACAACCATCGTCCAACTATGTTCCTCCCGACCTCCGTCGCGCGTCTACTATAGTCCTTCTGATCATCGTCGCCCAACTACGGTTCTCTCGACCTCCGTCACCCGTCGATAACGGTCTTCCAATCACCAATGCCAACTACGATCCTTTTGACATCCGTCGCCCACCGACTATGGTCTTTTTGACCACCGTCATCTGACTATGGTCCTTCCAACCTGCATCGATTGCCGACTATGATTTTGCAGCCCCAAATGAACATATTAACTCTGATTCTTCCAACTTCAAGCATATAATGTACTTGGTATGATATATATTTGATACATTGAGCCAAAACACTCCTTCTAAGGAAGGGTCTCATTTGTAATCAATTGCAAACATTAGTGGATTCATTCAAACTGGGCCAGGCCCCATGGTTTTTCCACATTTCTAGGATTTTTCAAGTAAAAACTCTAGTCTCTTATGAATGCTACACCTTAATTATAATCGTACTCTCATATATGTTGGTGCACTAAATCTTTGTATAAAGTTAAGACTCTAAACTATATCATTCTCTACCACCATGAATATACAAGACGCAACATTTGGCGTCGTTTATGAGAAAAGATTCCTAATTATGGGGCAATTTTATGTAATTTTCTATCACCCCTCAGGTATGAACCAATGCTGCATCAATTTCATTGGAATCATATTAATACGTCACCACAAAATTAGTTTGATCGGGCATGAATCTCGAGGCAAAAGCTAGTGGGAAACTTAAAAAATTAATTCTGGGAGCACCCAAACTCCGATTTCAGCGAGCTTACAGTCAAACTGAGCGTCTCGGAAATACGAATCCAACGACACCAAATTCGGCCCAATCCGAGTCCAAATGGGTCCAAATCATGGATCCGAAGCATTGTTGGAAGGTTCAAACCACTATTTGAGTTACCAAACGGACTCCGATTTTGACGAGCTTATACTCAAATCGAAGGGCTCGACGAGACGAATCCAACGAGCCCAAGATCACATAATTCCGACATCACTAAGGCCTTCAAATGTCCAATGAACAGTGCATGATCGTAGGATTCAATATCGGCCGTCCATTGGACCACTCCCTATTCGCCCCTGATCTCATGCCTATTTACGGGTCATGCCACTCCAGAAAATCTATAAATAGAGCCCTCATTTCTCATAAGAGGGGACCCCAAGCAAGAGAGAGAAGAAGAGAAGAGAAGGAAGGAGCTCCTCCTCGACAGCCGCCGGACCACCGCCGGGCCACCGCAGGAACCTCGCCGGACCACCACCGGACCACCGCAGGAACCTCGCCGGACCACCGCCGGATCATCGCAGGAACCTTGCCGGACCACCGCAGAACCTCGCCGGACCACCACCTTAAGGCCCGATGTTCAGCCCCTACGTCTTACTGAAGACCCGACGTCCTGCTTAAGGCCCGACGTTCAGTCCCTACGTCCTGCTAAAGACCCGACGTCCTGCTTAAGGCGCGACGTTCAGTCCCTACGTCCTGCTAAAGACCCGACGTCCTGCTTAAGGCGCGACGTTCAGTCCCTACGTCCTGCTGAAGACCCGACGTCCTGCTTAAGGCCCGACGTTCAGTCCCTACGTCCTGCTGAAGACCCGACATCCTGCTTAAAGCCCGACATTCAAACCCCGGTCTCCTGCCTACTACGGTCTTCCCAACCTCCGTTGCCTACTATGGTCCTTTCGACCTCCATCAACATTCAAAGGTCTTTCAGACCCCAGTCTCCTGCCGACTACGGTCTTCCCGACCTCCGTCGCCTACTATGGTCATTCCGACCTCCATTAACAAACAACGGTCTTTCTAACCCCGGTCTCTTGCCGACTACGGTCCTTCCAACCAAACGAACATGTATATGTCACACCTACCATGTAATGCAATCTATATGATGTATATTTGCTACATCAATCCAAGGCCTTCTCCCAAGGAAGGGCCTCATTTGTAATCGACTACAAATACTAGTGGATTCATTCAAACTGGGCCTGGCCCCGTGGTTTTTCCCCCTTTCAGGGGTTTTTCACGTAAAAAACTCTGGTGTCTCTTATGAATGCTACACTCTCTCACTTATCTAATTGTGTGCTGGATCTTCGTACAATACTAAGACATTAAACTATATTTCTCTACCGCCGCGAATACTCCAGGACGCAACAGTTTGGCGCCGTCTGTGGGAACCTGGTTCCCAACTGGGGGGCAATTTTGGCTCCAACCTCAAAAGGTTATTCGACTGCTATTGATGCGTTAATTTCATGGAATCAGATCCAGACTGGGGGGCAACCTTAACTTCAATTTTAGTCAAGAAGATCCCTCCAAGACTTCTAAAGCAAAGACAATATTTAAGGAAACTCTCGGCAAATACATGGAAGCTTCCGATAAAATTCAAACCATGTACAGTCCCTTACTGGACTTCTACTCCTTGGGCAAGGTCTTGATCTCAACCTCAAAAAGGCAGTAATGGTCTAAAGATAGACCCTTCTTAACCTTTGATTCGGGATACACGTGGCATACGCCCTCTCCCAATCAAGGCAAAATCGATCCCAGGGGGATCCGATTCGACCTCTTCCACACAGGTTAACGTCGTCAAGCAAAGGCTCCGACATACAACCTCGGATAGGTCTAACATCCTTGGTGGATTCTCTCGACCTCTTCCACACAGGTTAACGTCGTCGAGCAAGGGCTCCGGCATACAACCTCGAAAAGGTCTCAAATCCTTAGTGGATTCTCCCGACCTCTTCCACACAGGTTAACGTCGTCGAGCAAAGGCTCCGACATACAACCTCGGATAGGTCTTACATCCTTGGTGGATTCTCCCGACCTCTTCCATACAGGTTAACATCGTCGAACAAAGGCTCCGACATACAACCTCGGAAAGGTCCTACATCCTTGGTGGATTCTCTCGACCTCTTCCACACAGGTTAACGTCGTCGAGCAAAGGCTCCGACATACAACCTCGGAAAGGTCCTACATCCTTGGTGGATTCTCCCGACCTCTTCCACACAGGTTAACGTCGTCGAGCAAAGACTCCGACATACAACCTCGGAAAGGTCTTACATCCTTGGTGGATTCTCTCGACCTCTTCCACGCAGGTTAACGTCGTCGAGCAGGGCTCCGGCATACAACCTCGGAAAGGTCTCACATCTTTAGTGGATTCTCCCGACCTCTTCCACACAGGTTAACGTCGTCGAGCAGGGCTCCGGCATACAACCTCGGAAAGGTCTCACATCCTTAGTGGATTCTCCCGACCTCTTCCACACAGGTTAACGTCGTCGAACAAAGGCTCCGACATACAACCTCGGAAAGGTCCTACATCCTTGGTGGATTCTCTCGACCTCTTCCACACAGGTTAACGTCGTCGAGCAAAGGCTCCGACATACAACCTCGGAAAGGTCCTACATCCTTGGTGGATTCTCCCGACCTCTTCCACACAGGTTAACGTCGTCGAGCAAAGACTCCGACATACAACCTCGGAAAGGTCTTACATCCTTGGTGGATTCTCTCGACCTCTTCCACGCAGGTTAACGTCGTCGAGCAGGGCTCCGGCATACAACCTCGGAAAGGTCTCACATCCTTAGTGGATTCTCCCGACCTCTTCCACACAGGTTAACGTCGTCGAGCAGGGCTCCGGCATACAACCTCGGAAAGGTCTCACATCCTTAGTGGATTCTCCCGACCTCTTCCACACAGGTTAACGTCGTCGAGCAGGACTCCGGCATACAACCTTGGAAAGGTCTCACATCCTTAGTGGATTCTCCCAACCTCTTCCACACAGGTTAACGTCGTCTAGCAGGGCTCCGACTTACAACATCGGAAAAGTCTCACATCCTTGGTTAACGTCGCTAGAATGTCGTCAATAGACTTATATCTGACTTCTCCATAATGTTAAAATTCTTCCCGATTTTGAATTTCCTCCTGCGCTAAACTTTTGCCTTGCAGGACTTTCGACGGACTATTACACGACGCCAAAATTCTTCCTTTCATCGGACTAATACCCGTCGTCGGATTTCTGCTCGTCGACGAACTTTCGTCGGTCTTCTACCCGACAATACTTCTACCCGACGTCAGACTTCTGCTCGTCAGCGGACTTCTACTCGACGTCGAACTTCTGCTCGTCAGCGGACTTCTACTCAACGTCGAACTTCTGCTCGTCAGCGGACTTCTACTCAACGTCGGACTTCTGCTTGTTAGCGGACTTCTACCGTCGTCGGACTTCTGCTCGTCAATGGGCCTTCGTCGGTCTTCTACTTGACGCTGCACCTCTACCCGACTACGGACTTCTACTCGACCTCAGACTTCTGCTCGTTAGCGGACTTCTACTCGTCGTCGGACTTCTGCTCGTCGACGAACTTTCGTCAGTCATCTACCCGACTGCGGACTTCTGCCTGCCGTCAGACTACTAACCATCGTCGGACTTCTGCCCGTCGACGAACTTTCATCGTACTTCTGCCCGAGGTCGTACTTCTACACAACGTCGGACTTCTCCTTGCCGTCGAACTTCTGCTCATCAGCGGACTTCTACTCATCGTCGGACTTCTGCCCGTCGACGAACTTTCATCGGACTTCTGCCCGAGGCCGTACTTCTACATGACGTCGGACTTCACCTTGTCGTCGAACTTCTGCTCGTCAGCGGACTTCTACTCGTCATCGGACTTCTGCCCGTCGACGAGTCTTTATCGGTCTTCTACCCGACGCTGCACCTCTACCCGACTTCGTACTTCTACCGGATGTCGGACTTCTACCAGTTAATAGACTTTCGTCGGTCTTCTACCCGACGCTGTATGACTACCCGATGTTGAATTCATGCCTGTCATCATACTTCTCCCCGATGCTGGAAGTTTGCCCGTCATTCCAACCTCTCTCCTTACAACGGTCTATCCGACCTCCATCGCAAATCACCAAACATCAGAACTCCACAAGATCTCTCGAAGAAAAGAGGGAGAAAGATGAAGAAAGGAGAGAATCTCCGAACTTCCTTGCCAAGAGAGGGGCCTCAGAAAACTGAGGGAAGGCCTCAATAGAAAGGACAGAGAGAGATGAGGAAAGAAGAGAATCTCCGGACTTCCTTGCCAAGAGAGGGGCCTCAGAAAACTGAGGGAAGGCCTCAATGGAAAGGACAGAGGGAGAAGAGAAGGAGAGGAAATCTCCGGACTTCCTTGCCAAGAGAAGGGCCTCGAAAAATCGAGGGAAGGCCTCAATAGAAAGGACAGAGGGAGAAGAGAAGAAGGGGAAATCTCCGGACTTCCTTGCCAAGAGAGGGGCCTCGAAAAATCGAGGGAAGGCCTCAATAGAAAGGACAGAGGGAGAAGAGAAGAAGGGGAAATCTCCGGACTTCCTTGCCAAGAGAGGGGCCTCGAAAAATCGAGGGAAGGCCTCAATAGAAAGGACAGAGGGAGAAGAGAAGAAAGGAGAAGAAGAAGAGGAGAAAAGAGGAGAAAAAAAGGAGAAGGACAATTTTTCTAAAGGCCTCGAGGGGCCTTTTTATAGGTTTTTGGAGAGAAGGGGGGAAGTTTCTAGAGTTTTCTAGAAGTTTCAAAAAATTTGAATTTTTCTGAATTTTTTCAGAATTTTTTGGAATTTTCTGAGATTTTTTCTGAATTTTTCGGATTATTTAAATACATGTGGGCCCAACTGAAATTAAGAAAAAAAAATGCTTATTTGATAAGGCGGTTCAGGAAAAAGAAAAAAAAATATAAAAAAATATAAAAAAATCTACCGCCATTTCAAGGGGCGTCTCACGCGCGCCCCTTCAGCCCGCGCGTCAGCGGGTTGACGTCGGCGCGGCGCCGCAGGCTGCCGCGCGGCCGGCCGGCCAGCCGGCCGGTTCGTCCGTCAAACCTTCCCGGGCTCCAATTTTTGGCCCGGACAGTCCGATTCGGACGTTTTTGGGGTCCCTGGACACGTTTTTCGACATTCCGGATTCAATTTCAACACTTTCGGAGCTCAACGGGGCCTCTATGATCAAGTTCGAGCAAGCCATTAATTTTCGGAACGCATTTTTTGGCGTTTCGGATAATGCAAATTATCAACACTTATATTTTCGGACTCCTGGAGCTTTGACGTCCGAAAATAGGGGGGCAACTAATACGTCACCACAAAATTAGTTTGATCGGGCATGAATCTCGAGGCAAAAGCTAGTGGGAAACTTAAAAAATTAATTCTGGGAGCACCCAAACTCCGATTTCAGCGAGCTTACAGTCAAACTGAGCGTCTCGGAAATACGAATCCAACGACACCAAATTCGGCCCAATCCGAGTCCAAATGGGTCCAAATCATGGATCTGAAGCGCTGTTGGAAGGTTCAAACCACTATTTGAGTTACCAAACGGACTCTGATTTTGACGAGCTTATACTCGAATCGAAGGGCTCGACGAGACGAATCCAACGATCCCAAGATCACATAATTCCGACATCACTAAGGCCTTCAAATGTCCAATGAACAGTGCATGATCGTAGGATTCAATATCGGCCGTCCATTGGACCACTCCCTATTCGCCCCTGATCTCATGCCTATTTACGGGTCATGCCACTCCAGAAAATCTATAAATAGAGCCCTCATTTCTCATAAGAGGGGACCCCAAGCAAGAGAGAGAAGAAGAGAAGAGAAGGAAGGAGCTCCTCCTCGACAGCCGCCGGACCACCGCCGGGCCACCGCAGGAACCTCGCCGGACCACCACCGGACCACCGCAGGAACCTCGCCGGACCACCGCCGGATCATCGCAGGAACCTTGCCGGACCACCGCAGAACCTCGCCGGACCACCACCTTAAGGCCCGATGTTCAGCCCCTACGTCTTACTGAAGACCCGACGTCCTGCTTAAGGCCCGACGTTCAGTCCCTACGTCCTGCTAAAGACCCGACGTCCTGCTTAAGGCGCGACGTTCAGTCCCTACATCCTGCTGAAGACCCGACGTCCTGCTTAAGGCCCGACGTTCAGTCCCTACGTCCTGCTGAAGACCCGACATCCTGCTTAAAGCCCGACATTCAAACCCCGGTCTCCTGCCTACTACGGTCTTCCCAACCTCCGTTGCCTACTATGGTCCTTTCGACCTCCATCAACATTCAAAGGTCTTTCAGACCCCAGTCTCCTGCCGACTACGGTCTTCCCGACCTCCGTCGCCTACTATGGTCATTCCGACCTCCATTAACAAACAACGGTCTTTCTGACCCCGGTCTCCTGCCGACTACGGTCCTTCCAACCAAACGAACATGTATATGTCACACCTACCATGTAATGCAATCTATATGATGTATATTTGCTACATCAATCCAAGGCCTTCTCCCAAGGAAGGGCCTCATTTGTAATCGACTACAAATACTAGTGGATTCATTCAAACTGGGCCTGGCCCCGTGGTTTTTCCCCCTTTCAGGGGTTTTCCACGTAAAAAACTCTGGTGTCTCTTATGAATGCTACACCCTCTCACTTATCTAATTGTGTGCTGGATCTTCGTACAATACTAAGACATTAAACTATATTTCTCTACCGCCGCGAATACTCCAGGACGCAACACATATATAGATTAGGGATCAACCTTGACTGCAACTGTGACAAAAAAAAAATCCTCCAAATCTTCTAACATCCACGATAGTATATTTGGAAACTATTTTTTATAAAGCTTCTAACAAATGCAAGGATGCTTCCAAAAAATTGCAAGGTATTTACAATTATTACCTTGACTTCATTGGACAAGGTCGTAATCTCAACATCAAAAAGGTAGTAATGTTCTAAATATATAACATTCTTCACATTGGATTCAGGATACACGTGACATTTGCCTCCTCCCCGGTCATACATCTTTTATGGATCCCATTGAACTCTTCCTCAAAGAATTTTGAAATGTCTTTCTCTGTCCTTTCAAAAAGGATTGGATCCCTAACAAGCCTCCACTCTATTCGCATCTTTAATGTGTCATTAGACAGTTGCGGTTAGCACATTATTTGACCCCCTGCATCAAATTTCTAATTATTTGTGCCTGTTATCATAAATGTATACTATCTCTAACAGAATAATGCTCAATCTTTATCATCAGCTCATGGCTCGACCATCAACCATCAGCGAAAGTCTGCCCAACCATCATTGGACCACCACCTAGATTCTAATCGCCATTGAACTTCTACTTAGTCGCCTACCATTATTAGACTTCAGTCTGTCTGTTTGTTATCATCGAATTTCTTCTCAAGCATTGCTACTGCCAAATCTCCCCCCAAGAGAGGCCACCGTTGGGTCGTTTCTAACTTTTACAAGAAAATAAAATTTCGATCCATCAATACCCTTCGAGATACCAATCAACAGAAGGACTGACACAAGAGGGCAAACTTTGATCAACACTAATATTCTCTGAGCTATCAATCCAAGGAAAAATTTGGACATGTACAAGAGAACCAGCATTTGATCACCACCAATGTTCGCTTTGATCACCATCTACGCTCCCTAAGCTACAAATCCAGATGAATGTTTAGACCGGCACAAGAGAGCAAGGTTTTGATCGCTCATCCAAAGAGAGGGCTTGGACCGACACAAGAGATTGTGCTTTTCTCCCCCCCCCCCCCCCCCCCCCCCCCCCCCCCCCCCCCCAAATGGGGTATTTATAATTGCATGAGGGGAAGATGAAGAGTCTTTCTAGAAAGTTCTAAAATAAAATAAAATTTAATTAATTGATAGAATTTTTGAAATTTTAAAAGGCAAAAATTAAATAAAATAATAAGAGTGAGATTCCAAAAAAAAATTTTGATTTTTATTTTTTCTTAGAATATTTTTTTAAATTTGAGAAGACAAATCACTAATAATAATATAGAAAAAATAATAATAATTCAATGTATATTAAATATTTCCTAATAACTAAGAGGAGGCTGAACATAAACATTAATTAAAGTATTAATATATATTAAATATTAATAACATTTATCATTAAATAATTAATTAATTAATTAATACAAATTGGCATAATAGCTGCCTCAAAAATGGGAAAATTATTAGGTCCAGACACTGGACGTAGAGATACGTGTGGACTCCAATAAAATATTGACACGTAGAGTGTACACATGGATATTCAATTAAATTATTTTTTACTTTATACATTAAATGTGTCAGCGGAATTTTAAGTCAAGCACACTAAAAACTTGGGTAAAGCGCACATAAAGCACAGTCAAAAGCACACCAAAAGCGCAGCCCATGTATCAAATTTTAATTGGATATCCTGACCTATTTCTATGTCTGGTGTCCGAACCTAATAATTTTCCTCAAAACTAAGACTTTTTTTATATTAACAGTAATGACAGATAAATCTTGTGCATTACTAAATACTGAGATAGATCGATACATCATTAAATTTATGTCATTAACAATAATGAATGTTACGTGCATACATAGGCGGAGGGGGGGGGGGGGGGGCATGGGGGGGCACGTGCCCCCCCCCCCTAAAAAAAAAAAAAAAATTTATAACCCTTTGTCAGCTTTCATTTTATTTATTAAAGATTTTTTTTTTAAAAAAAATTATTTCAAGCCTTCAATCCAACTTCTACCACCATGCAATGCTTAAGCGGTGGAGATGAAAAGACTAATGGGTAAACTGTTGAAATAGAGAAGAGGCAGTAATGACTTTTCATAGTTTGACATAGAGTTGTAGGGCTATTTAATTATTTATTATTTAAAATATTTAATTATTTAAATCATAATTAAATATGATTTTATTAAAAAATTTATTTGTTAACTAACTATTCTTTATCTAATAATAATTATTAAATATTAAATTATCATCCATTTATTTATTTATTTATTTTTGCACTGCTAATAATCTAATTAATTAAGGTGAATGGTACATTTTGCTTTTTCTCGCTTTTTTTGCGCAACGGAAATGTTGCGGCCGCGCACTTATAACTTAGTACGAGAGATCTCCTCTAAAGGATTTAGCTAAAGCTAAAACTGAAAGCCGAAAGGGCTTAAATCTAATTGTTTTGGTGGCTTAATAGAGCAACAAGTTCGTCAACAAGAAAACATGCTCTAATTTGTATAACTCTTCCTTTTAAAGTTATTTATTAATCCATAAAAGTCACCAACATTTTTTTCTGAACACATGAAAAGCATCAATGGTTCATTTTCCCCTTTACTTCTCTCTCACGACTCACGAGTCACGACCTCGAGCACTGCTTTAGTTTTCCCTTTCGCTCTCTCTCACCCCCAAACAAAGACCGTATGTGGCATATGTTTATGCCTTATAAGCTCAAAGGTTCATGTTATTTGCATTATTAATTTTGATCTTACAGCTCCTCTTAGCTCCGGTAATGAGAGACAAACAGAACTATTTAATATATTCTAACATTCCAAATGAGACGACAAGCATAACTATTTTAATTTAGACATGTTGCGGGCTAGAATATACGCGGCGATAGAATTGTAATTCTACATTTTAGCGTTGCACGAATATCCAGCTCACACACATATAACACAATAATTTTTACGTGGAAAACCTTGGAAAAGGGGGAAAACCACGGGGCCTAGCACAGTTGAAAAGATTTTGTATCGAGATTCGTATCCGATGAAGATAATTTTTGATGATATATCAAGGCTCCCCTTGAACATAATTTCTGGCTCTGCCACTGCGTGCATACAAACCAAGCAGATGTTGTGAAAGGAGCAAACAATCCATGCATAGAACTTTGGATATAAATGAGCATATGAAAATATTATTCAAAGCTTGTGACTCATTGAAAATTTAAATTTTGGAACAAAATATTAAGCCAAATATATTTCAAATCGACTGCCCGACTTCAGCAAATGTTCGAAGCATAATTCGATGCATTTTACTTAGTTCGTAGCAGTGCGGAGAGGTCCACATTTGCATCCAGAATGTGTGCATACAGCGCAATTTATTTGAATTCGTAATATCGTATCGGAAATATCGATCTCAAAAGTTCTAAAATGTATTTTCGGAGTCATAGAATTTCGACTACCGAAAATATGGGGAAAATTGATATATCACCAAAAATTATCTTGATCGGACATGAATCTCGAGACAAAATTGAATTGAAAACTTTCAAAATTAAATCTAGGACCATCCAAACTATGATTTAGCAAACTTATACTCGAATTGAACGTCTCAGAAAGATCAACCCAACGACATCAAATTCAGTCCAATCCGATTCTAAATGAGCCCAAATCAAGGGTCCAAAGCATAATTTGAATTACCAAATGAATTCCAAATGAGACATGCTTATAGTCAAATCAAGCGACTCGATGAGATGAATCCAAAAAGCCTAACATTACAAAATTTTGATATCATTAAGACATTCAAATGACCAATAAATGATCCACAATCAAGGGGATCAGTATCAGTAGCCCATTCAAACCACTCCCATCTTGACTTTGATCCTCTCCATATTTACAAGCAATGTCACTCTTTAAAAACTATAAATAGGCCCCCATTCTTCACATGAAGAGGGGAAACAAGAGGAGGAGAAGGGAAAAATTTGGGTGCTTACTTGTCGGTGACCACAACAGGAGTTCTTCTCGACCACTATCAGACTTTTACCTGTCCACCAACCACCATTGGACTTCCACTAACCTGTCGACCATCAACAGACTTCCGTTATTCCGTAGACCACCGACTGACTTCCTCCATACCGCTGACTACTGCTAGTCGATCAACCACCGTTGGAGTTCTTTCCGACCATTGTTAGACTTCTTTCACCCGTCCGCCGACCACCGATGGAGTTCTTCCCGACTACCGACAAACTTTTGCTAGTACGTCGACCACCACCAAATTTTTGCTAGTCTGCTGACCACAGATAGACTTTCGCTAGTTTGCTGACCATCGATGGACTTTCGCTAGTTTGCCAACCACAGTCGGACTTCTACCAATCTGCCACTCACCAACGAACTTTCATATTCCAGTGACCACCGCTGGAGTTTTTCCAGTCCGCGGATCACTGTTGGACTTTCTCCTATTTATCGACCACCACCAGAGTTCTTCCCGACCATCTTTGGACTTTCGTCTATTCGTTGATCTCCGTCGGACTTCTGCCTGTTCATTGACCGTTGTCAAACTTCATCCCATTTGTTAACCACCATAGGAGTCCTTTCCGACCGCTGTCAGAATTCCACCTGTTCGTCAATCACTTATAGTCCTCCCGACCTCTGTCGCCTGTCAATTACAATCCTTCTGACCATTATCGCCCAACTACGGCTCTTCTGACCATTGGCGCTAGCAAACTACGATTCTTCTGACCACCGTCGATCACCTGCGGTTTTCTCGACCTCCATCGCCTATCGACTACAGTCTTTTTGATCGTCGTTGCCCACTGATTACGGTTCTTCGAACCATCGTTGTCCAACTACGATCCTCCCGACCTCAATTGCCTGTCGACTACAATCCTCCTAACCACCATCGCCCAACTACAGTCCTCTCGACCTCCGTCACCCGCCGACTACGCTCTTCTAACCACCAATGACAATTGCAACCCTTTTGACTTCCGTCGTCTACCAATTACAGTCCTTGCGACCATGGTTGTCCGCCAAGTATGATCTTTATGACCACTTTTATCTGAATATGGTCCTTTTAACCTACATCGCTCGTCAACTATGATTTTGTCACACAAAATGAACATATCAATTCTGATTCTTCCAACTCCGAGCATATAATGCATTTTGTATGATGTATATTTGCTACATCAAGCTAAAACCTTCGTTTTAAAGAAGGGCCTCATTTATAATCAATTATAAATATTAGTGGATTCATTCAAATTAGTTCAAACCCTATAGTTTTTCCTCCTTTTCAAGGGTTTCCACGTAAAAACTCTGGTATCTCTTATAAACACTAAGCCCTATTTATAACCATACTCTCTTGTCTATTAGCATGTTGGATCTCGTATAAAGCTAAGACTCTAAACTATATCACTCTCTATTGTCGCGAGTATTCAGGACGCAACATTATATATATATATATATATATATATATATATATATATATATATATATATATATATATATATATATATATATATATATATATATATATATATATATATATATATATATATATATATATATATATATATATAATCAAAAAATTATCTTGATCGGGCATGAATCTCGAATCAAAATCAACTTAGAAACTTCCAAAATTAAAATTGGGACCATCTAAACTCTAATTTTAGCAAACTTATAGTCGAACTGGATATCTTAGAAATACAAACCAACGGCACCAAATTTGACTCAATTTGAGCCCAAATGGTTCCAAATTGAAGACTCGAGGCATATTTTGAAGGTTCAAACCATAATTTGGATTACTAAACGGATTCCAAATATGACATACTTATAATCAAATCGAGCAACTCGATAAGACAAATCCAACGAGATCAAGATTATCAAATTCTGACATCAGTAAGGCATTCAAATGTCCAATGATCAATTTATGATCAAGAGAATCAACCAAGGTTGTGAAAACCGGACCGGGCAATGAACCGGTAGAGAGAGCGGTTCACGGTTCGGGGTCGAACCGGATGACGTAATAAATACAATTTAAATGATATAAAAATCATATAATAATATAACTTTTTTATTAAAAAATAAATTGAATTCAAACATTATTAATATCTTATATAATTTTAAATTTAATAATATTCAAATTTTTAAATTTAATTTAAATTTAACAAAAAATTAACTTACAAATGAATTAATAAGTTTAATATAAATAATCCTTAATTTATGTTATATATTTATAATTTATATATTAGATTCATATTATTATCTTATATTTTTTTATTATTGAGGTTAAATTAAATCATTTATTATAAATAATAAATTAATTAATTAATATTTATGGTACATAAAAAAATAATGAATATAATTTATTTAATATTATTAATTAAAAAATAAATATTATTTCATCATAAAAATATTATTTTTAAAAAATTTATTTTAAAATGAATAGTGTATGTTGTAAACTTAAAAGCTAAGAAGAAACACATGAGCTTTAAATTTTTTAGTCCCACATCTCTTGGGAGACTTTCCCTTGGTGAAGCTTTTACTATATATTGGCTCTTGAGCTAGAAAGTAGTACTACACTTTCCCTTCATGAAATGCTTGTTTTGAATTTTTTAATTTAAAATTAAGCATCTCATATTTGAAATTTAATTACAAATATTTTTTTAATATTTAAAAATAAGTTATTTAAAATTTAAATATTAAAAAATACAAAATTTGAACCGGCCGGTTCAAGAGAACCGTGACCGGTTCTCCGGTTCACCGGTTGAACCGGCGGTTTTGGACAAAACCGGCCGGTTTGAAGATAAGCCGGTTTTCGGGTTGAATCGAACCGGCCTTTGGTCCGGTTCACGGTTGAACCGGTCGGACCGGCCGGTCCGGTCCGGTTTTTAAAGCATTGGAATCAACATCAACCGTCCATTCAAACCACTCCCAAATTACCCTTAATCTTCATCTTATTTACTGGTCATGCCACTGTAAAAAATTATAAAAGACCCCTCATTTCTCATGGAAGAGAGAGATGGGGGGGGGGGGGGGGGGAGCAAGAGAGGAGAGGAAGAGAAATCAGAGATTTCTCTAGCCACCAAGCTCCTCCTCGACCACATCTCGGCCACCGACTGTCATCAGACTGATGCCAAACTTATTCCTGGCCAACGATTGACGTCGAACTTATGCTTTTCCACCAACTAATGATGGAATTCCATCGAACTCCCAATTAGTATTATACTTACACTAAATCGTCAACTTACACTGGACTTTCGCCCGATCATCAACTGACACCAGACTTACACCCTGCCACCAACTAATGTCGGACTTTTTCCAATCCACCAACTAATGTCGGACTTCCACTTAATCGTCAACTATTATCTTTTTGACCTCCTTTATCAGATAAAGGTTTTTACGATCTCTGTTATCCGTTGACAACGGTCCTTCTAACCACCGTCACCTGGCTATGTTCTTTCTGACCTTTGTCATGCACCGACTATGGTCCTTCTGACCTCCGTCACCAGACAGCGGTCTTTATGACCTCCGTAGCCCACCGATTATGATCCTTCCGACCTTAGTTGCCTAATAACGGTCATTTTGACCTCCGTCGCCTAACGACTTTGGTCCTTCTGACCACTGTCACCCGAGTACAGTTTTTCTAACCTCCGTCACATGTCGACTATGGTTTTGCGGACCAAATGAACATATCAATTCTGATTCTTCCAATTTCCACCATGTAATGCACTCTGTATGATGTATATTTGCTGTATCAAACTAAGGCCTTCCCCCCAATGAAGGGTCTCATTTGTAATAAATTGTAAATACTAGTAAATTTATTCAAATTGGGACAGACCCTGTGAATTTTTCTCTCTTTTTCAGGAGTTTTTACGTAAAATTTATCTGTCTCTTATAAATACTACACCCACTTTTTATCTGTATGCATGCCAAGTTAAGACGTTAAGCTTTATATTTCTCTACCACCATAAATATTCTAGGACTATATATATATATATATATATTTCATCTCTATATTGTTTTTTTCTATAAACATCATACGAAGTTCTCAAGTTGCATGCAAAAGTTACCTTCTCCTTTGTAAACATTTTTGGCTAACTAGTTCAAACATCTCTAACTCTATCCCTTACATTTCCATTACCTCTAAATAATATCAACTCCTTATCTCAAATACTCTACCACAACCTAGCCAAATATTAGTTGAGCCCTAAACCCATTATAAGTTCCATAACATAATCTCACCAGCTCAACCCCCTCTAATAAAAAACTAAAACCCTCCTCCCTCTTCATTATTCTCAAACACCCATGAAAGTATGGATTCTTAAAGTCTTTTGAACCCAAAAAAACATCCAATAACCTTCATATGCACTACATAAAATTTATTATAGCCATCATCCTCTTCAATACCTACCCGCTACCACATCAATTGATATCCAAGCTTGATACAAGGATATAGGAGAACCGAGGAGGTGGCAAGAATTAGGATAACACATGCACCAATATTGATCACAAACATTGGGATAATATATTTTTTTGTATGATGTTTAAGTTTATCTTCATTGCAAAAGCAAAGCCTTATTTTAATGTGATTTGGTAATATAAAAATATTACACAAAATCAAACTAGTGTCATCCACAATTATAACCCAAAAAAAGTACAAATATTTGAACATAATATTTTGTATTTCTTGAGAGTTTCTTTATAAGATGTGCATTCCACCAAAACTTAGCATTTGCACTTAAAAGAATGTTATTTATATCTAAAAAATCAAAATTTTCTTGTCCTTAGGTGTTTTGATTTACTATTTTTAGTTGACTTAATTAAAAGCTTCCTTTCACATTTGTTACTTAGAATTTCCATAGTCAAAAAAATTTAAAGAAAATAAAAAGGTCCAAGAAAGAACATACCTTCCGCATCATTAGCGAATTATGATAAAATAAATAGGGCTTAACCACTAGCATGAAGTGCATCAAATGTGTCCATCACCAACTTGTCAAGTTTCTTATAGAGATGCTTCGATTTTGGAAACATCCTCTTCTTATTCTTAGCCTATGTTAGAAAATTTTCTCCTCCCATTTCATAAACACTCATGCCCAATCTATCATAAGGCGAGATATAAAATTATGGTGAATCATGCATATTATTAGACTTTAATTATGTTATTTAATTTCAATTTTATGTTGAAGAAGAAATGGTATAATATTAACATGTATATAGTGACCCATGCACTTATGGTCAACTTCTGAAGATAGATCAACTAATGCTAATGCTCAAATTGATTACTAGTGATTTCTCTTTACTTGGTCAACCAATCTTGAAGAGTAACCATGACTCATCTTTTCCAAATGAATTTTCACTTTCAATGAAAATTTTATGGAAGGATGATACTTTCCTTTGTGTGTGTATGTTTTGGTAGGGAGGAGGGATATTAAATTTATTTTCTTCTTGCATATTGTAGTGAAGATTTACAATATGTAATAAGAATTTGTCTTGTAAATGTATTCACATTGAAATATATTTACACTTCTTTAATTAGAGCAGTTTTATGACTATTTATTAGGCCTTTCAATTGCTGGTTGGTTACTCCATTTATCTTTAGTGATAGTATTATTTATCTTGCTTTGTTCTCTTCTTTGAAATATATAAGTACTTCAAGTACACTTCTCCCTCACATCCTCACAATTGTAGCAAGCATCATTCAAAGTTTCTAAGCCTCATGTAAAAAAATTTCTTCACTTTTGTAAACCCTCTAGTCCAATTAGTCCAAATAGATTTAACTTTGCCTTCTTGCATTTCCTCCATCTCTCAACAACCCTAAATCATTATCTCTAATACTCTACAAAGACCTAACTAAGCCATAGTTGATCCCTCAACCCATTACAAGCTTCATAAAACAATCATACAAGTTTCATCCTCCAGGCTAAGACCTAAATATTATCCCTTCTCATTACTCTCATTCAACCATGGAAATTTGATTTCCCAAACTCACCTTCAGCGGCCTCCATTTCATTTATATACACCACATAAAAATTTTTCATTACCATTTTTCTCTTCAATGCCAGCATATTAATATATCAACTTATATCAAAGCTATGCAAAGGGAGAGGTGTACATAGGAGGATATAAGAACTAAGAAAACACCTATATAATTTTGGCTCCTAACCTCGGGGAAATTCTATTTTTATTTGATATTTTTGTTTTAATATTATGTTGTTGTTATCTTCTTTGCAAAAAGTAATTCATCCTTTTTCTCTTGTATAGAGTATTATAATGGTTAGTTGCACACGACGATGACAAGCCTATACATAATAAAAGAAAAATATTGGAACCGGTGTTGATGAGTCTATAGAAAAAAAGATGGCTAACACAAATTACATAATTAGTGAAAAATATTATATAATGTTTATACAAAAATAGATGATTAACACAAAAAAAATCATGTGTGTTTTAGTTGGTATAACATAACTCTATGTCAAGCAAGCATGTAGTATCTTTGAGGGCACTGCATAATGAGCACCTACCAGGAGTATATTCATATTCAGTGTAAAAGATTACTTTAATATAATGATTTTAAGCTATGCCATGTATAAATTAACAAACACAAAGGAAAAAAATCCTAACAACACCCTAATCCTAGGATGCCTAAAGATATACTTGTCATATTTTCTAGTGTATGTTAAACCAATATGTGTTGTGATTTAATAAAATTGTGATGCAAGTTATATGTTTGATTAGAAAATATTTAAGTTCAATAATCAAGTACAATTTACATTCAAATTATTAATAATCTCAAGCGATTTATTAATATATTTTATAACTTTATTATTAAGGATTATAAAGATATTAAAAATGATGAGCATAACCCATCATGAGTTGGGCATATTATTATAAAGGTCATATAATCTTTAGTTTAGGGATTTAGATTTTTAAAGAGTTGAATTAGGGTGGCCATATTCACATTCAATATCATAATACAAATGTTAGATCGTGATAATATACTATTAGAGTGTGGGGTGATGCACTATAAAATTCTAGCTCGTTAAGCTAAATAACGAGGCATACAATACTAGGGAATGGGTTTAGACCCATTACATGATCTTAGTTTCCCAAGTTTTAAGGGCTTATGTGTTTTGAGAGAACATAAGGATGAATATAGTACGACATAGAGTGGTTCAAGCCATTTTATGGTTCAAAAGCAATAATGATGTGGGCATCATTCCATCACTATTCTCTGAGAGAAATTAAGATCCACCACATATTATTGTGCAAGTCAAATGCATATTAAGCCCATCCAAGGAAGGTGAAGAGTTATGACTAAACTAAGGTCATCATAGTCAACCAAGGTTGTACCATGGGTCCCATAATGAAATGGGCTAGAGGGGCCAGGGTGAGTATGCTAAGCCACCTAAAAGGAAAATATTAGGCCAAACATGAAGCCAACAAGCATAATTGTCATCCATTACTCAATATGTCAACCCTTACTTAGGATTCATTAAAGGCTAAGGATGCTAAGAGGGTGAGTTGTGATATAACCTAAAAACAACATAGGGAGCATCCAAGGTTATCCATTTAACTAAAAAAAAGAAAGGCAATCCATGTAACCAAACTAAGGCTACATAACAAGCTATCAAAGCCTCTAAAAGCTCACCAAACAATATCAAGGTTAAGACATAAAATAGGGATGAGTAGGGTCATATAAGATTAACTTTGTAAATCAATTTCAAATTATGACTATCTTTGACTAATCCAAGTGGGCCAAGGGGAAGATCATAGTGTCATTTTATAATACTCTAAGTGTAATATCATGTATTTTAACTTTGCTAATTTTTTTTGGAGTCATAATAACTCCAAATCTCAATCCGTCTTCGTCATGCAATGATATTTTGATCAAAGTATTTTACTTGCATGAAATTTTTTGTAATTTTTAGACACCGACAAAAATCATTAAGAAATTTGTACTTGTCTGTACAGTGAGGATTTCAGAACCTTTAGGTGTCCGTTTTACAAACCAATTTCATCAATATTTTTTAAATAACATGTTTTATTTTATAAATATTTTTTTTTGTACTTTTCTGAGTCCAAAAATCATTTATTTGAATTTATACTAAAGAATTTATTTACTTAAATATTATATTAATATTATATTATTATTTAATTGAAAATATCTCAAAGCATTATAAGTTTTTATTTAAATCCTTTTTCCATCTCTGTTTTCGACAGACAGAGAAATGTCTTATGGCTTTTGTGAGAATTTTGAGGATAGAGCAAAGGGAAATTGAGATTTGAAGGTGGCGGAGAGATTTTCGTCCATCGACACAGTTGAGAGATTTGTTCGTCTCACTGTAAGGAATCCATATCCTATTTTTTATTTCAAATATTTTATATATTTTTATATTTTTCAGCTTAAATTTGTGTTTTCGTTACCGAAAAACATGAATAACTTTATATTGACAAAATTTTCACTGCGTAACTTTTTTTATGTTATAAAGATCATGGTTATGAGTATTTATTTGAGATTTTTCACCTGGTAATTTTAAAAATACAACGATTTTTATTTACCCCAAAATTTATTTTGACGTCTAAAAAAAGTAGTATAGTAGAAGAGAAGTCTTAAAATGTCATTTTATACAATTCCTAGTAATTTGGTAATTTTTTGAAAATGTATATTTTTATGTAATAATATTCTTAGTTGTATACCGTTATGATATTTGTCATTTTCTTAATTAAGCTCAATTATACATTATTTGGAGAAATGTGTTGAAAATGGATATATATATATATATGTGTGTGTGTGTGTGTGTGCGTGCGCGCGTGCGCTTGAGTAATAGATGGTCGTTATTATTATTATAATATTGTGATAATAATGTATGTGTGTGAAACAAACAAGTAAAGATTGGTTGACCAGTTAGTTGAAGATTGATTGACTTGTGCAGGATGGTGTGCCGACAGATTTTTTTGAAAATACTGTAGTTTTATGTTATCCTTTGCTGATTCACATAATACTAATTGAAAGTTATAAGGAGATGATTACTATGCCGACGGGCAAAGAGTGACAACTCTGTTTACTGAGCCAATGGTTTATTGATACTGATATAATACTAAAAAATATCGTGGTAGCCAGGGCTTCTACTTGTTTAGTGTGACTACTGAAATGCATGTTTTTGAGGCTTTGTTCTTATTATTGTACAAATTTATTATTATCGTACGGATTTATTGTTATTGTATTATTTTACTACTCCTATCACTGAATTATTACTGTTACTGATATAGACACTGGTACTATTTGATACTACTGATTCATTGTACTGATATTATGCATGTGATATACTAAGCACATGATATAGAATAATTGGATATCATGTATACATTTCGATATAATTTTACTACATTGATTTGATTTTAACAGTCATTAACGATGTTTTAATTTGATACTTTATACGATTTTATATTGACTGATATTATGGATATGATGATTTCTTTAGAGATTTGACACTCGTACTGGTTTACTATTTTATGGGCTTTTATACTATTTACAGACTACTGTTGCTTGTGGGTTTTACTATTTCTGCATTGATTCAATGATCATATGAATTCAACTGCTATGATTTGACTATTGACATGCATATTACTCCTTTACTGTGCTTTGAATTCAGTTGTATGTTTTGATGACCTGCTGGGCTTTTTAAGCTCATTATACATGGTTAAATGATTTCAGGTCAGGGCAGGGGAGCAGGAGTGAGAGGCTGGTCAGGATTTTTCATGTTCTATTTCTTTTTTTTTTCTTTTGTACTCAGGACAGAGTAGTTATGATTTGATTGTTTAAATCATGAGTAGTGTATATGATTTTTGGAAATGAATATAGATATGTATATTGATGTTTTAAATTATAGAATATGTTGTACTATTATTTATTGATAGATGATATTATATAACTCTGCGTTGTTCATTAGTGAATAAAAGAATAATTCTTCTAATTTAGATACTTGGCATCACACTAAGTTGCCAAATATTAAACTAAATATGCTTAATATTTGGGTCAAATATGTCAAACCCTAGTCCTAAGCTAAGGTTTGACCCAACTAGGGTTTGACCTAAGCTAAGGTAGTTACGCTCGTACAACTACCTCCTAAGATTAGGATATTTGCTAGGATAATAAGAGACACTGAAGAATATTATATATAATTTAAGATATTTTTAATAAATTTAAAATCCATCCAAAAAGATGTTTAAATATTTATCTAAAAAAAATATATGACACAGTGATAATGAAATTTAGATTAGAGGCTCTCTTACCATAAACAAGCATTCTCACCAATTTTTAGAATTTTGGCCATAAGATCAAATAAAAAATCAATGTAAGGTTTAAAATAATTATCAATGTGCTATGTCTTCAAATTATTTTTTTTTACAAGTTCAAGATTAAAAAAAAAATATTATCACCACCTCTATAAGAATTGGAATAATGTAAAAACTATAATGCACATAGCAAGCTCTTTAGCTCTAGGATTAATCATATATTTGAACCTCTACCTAATCCCTATTGAATAGTCTCGTACTAAAATTCAAGAGAAAACTTATACCTTGGGAGTTAATTCTCATTGATCTATTGGACCAAATGATGCAGACAAGGCTTAATCAAAAGCTCTTTAGGAGCTCTAAATGATGATATAAATATCAAGGTCTATAAGGGTATATGAACCCATGATGATCAAGCACAAGTTTGATATATGGTAAGATGATGATAATCACAATAATTAAAAAAATATATATAGGTGAAAAAAATATGTTCTTAATAATCACAATAATTAAAAAAAACTTACTTTTCCCACAACTTCAAAACTATATTTACAAAATATTGCAGTTATCCCAAACATATCTTATACTCTTGTATGAGAAGAAGTTATTCTGAGATAAAAGCATATTTTAATATTAATTTGATTAAAGAATAAGTTATTATTTTAGAAATTTTATGATTAAAAATATTTAGGTTTTGTTTGGGGTAGCTTTCTCACCACTTTGCTTTTTAGACCTCCCATAGTTTTTATTTGGCCACCACTTTCAATAAATTTTTGTGCTAAGAAGCTGTTTTCTACAATAACTTTCAAAAAAATTATTTTATTCACAACAATTTTATAACTATTTTTATAAAAAATTATAGTCGTCCGAAACAGACCCTTAAATTCCATTGATTATTTATAAGAGCTTTAGATTTCTATGCGATTGGTACAACGAAGTTTTGTCCAATTATTAATCATTAGTGGGGTAAAATACACAATCTTTAAATCAAACAACATATTTAAGCTTAGTTAAGCAACTTTTTAGTATACTTTTTTTTTTCAAATAAATTTTGTACTAGAAAGTTGTCCCAAACAAAGTCTTATTTTAATTTTATAAATATTAAATTGATAGGTAATTTAAGTAATGCATTAGAAAACTTTTATATTATAAAATAATAATTAGATGATCAAACAATTACTTTAAACTATGTAAGTATATATTTGGAATATATGAATATTTTAGTACTTTTATTAAATATGTATTTTAAAAAGGAGGGTGGGCTATTTATGATTTACATATTGATGCATAGAATTTTAATGCAAGATACAAATCATATTAAAGGTAATATTAATGATTAAAGTCTAATGTTATGTATATAAACCTCAAATGTGTATTAGAAGCTCTACAGATGAATGATTTTTTGAAATTTATGAGCTCATTTTTTGATATTTGATTTGTATGCTTTGGATATCTTTGGAATTTTCACATAAAGCTCATTATTTCAAACGTAAAGTTTTTGAAATTGGAGCACATTTTGGAAAATTTATTTTGTGCGGACACTTGACGGTGTCTAGAGATCAATAAGAAGACTTCATTTCACTTTTTTGCTCGGTTTCAGTGCTTTATACCGAGTGATGTGACACGTTCTGATTGGTCTCAGGATTGTCCTGCGTCCGCACAAAATAAATTCTTCATGTTTGAGTATGTTTGAGATGACTGTAGTACTTTATAAAAATTGCTATATTGTTATTATGGAGAAAATAAATTTTTTAAAATCTATTCTTAAAAAACAGCTTTTGAGCATAAAAATTATTTAAAAGCAATGAAAAAGTAATGGCCAAATAGAAAATGTGATTATAATCATAAAAAATAAAACAGTAAGAAAACTGTCCCAAACAGAATTTTTAAATAATCTCCAAAATTTTTAAATTTAATTTTTAATAACTTTTAGATTCCTAAAATTACATAGAAATTAATACTTTGATCACATTAATAACTATGCTAATAATATTAATGATTTAAACAATTTATCAATAAAAAAACACATGTTCAATACTATACATAAATCCTTTAAGTTATTTCTTAAAAAAAAAAAAAAAAGAAAGAAAAATAGGTTTGTTGTGCTTGTCTTCCATCAATGATGCTGCCTTGGAAGATTAGCAACGAGGGGAAGACGCAAATTGCATTCTTTGGCAGAGTGGAAAGTAACAGCCGCCTCAAATCAACAAACGCCGTCCACGTAATCTAAAAAAAATGCGAGAACTCGGTGTGTTTCGCAAACGATCGGACGGTGATGATCAAATCATCAGAAGATTCATAAGTTCATATCTGTAGTCCTTCCTTAGTACTGATTCCCTGTTCTCCGATCCCTCAACAAGTTTTTGGGAACGAAGTTTTAAGAATTTTTTGGTGTTTGGGGAAGAAAGGGAAGAGATAAACTGATACAAAAGTGCGATATTTTTAGTTTTTTTTTTTTCGCTAAAGAGGTCAGTGCTGATTCTCCTGCGTCCTTATGAAACAGTAGTTTTTCATGGACTCAATAGTGCGGATAGATTTTTGTTACTATTGTCTTTGATTAAATTGGCAATTTTTTTACGCATCTGTATTTTAAACGACTGATTTCACTTTATTGTTATTCACATTTGGAATTGGTAGTGACCGAAGCTTTAGATATGATGGCTGTTAGGTCTTGTTGAGTTTTAGGGATTTTAGTGGATAAAATATACCTAGATGATGACAAAACTGAACGTTTTTAATTTTTTTTTTGGGCTTTAGTCTGACTGATGTTTCCTGCTTTTCTGTTCCAAGAGAAGCAGTACCTGTAACCATTAGGTTTGATCGTTTTAATTTTTCTGGGCCTTCTAAGATGAAAGTCGATTTGTGAATTTTTTTTTTTCAGGATAGAAGTATAGAAGCTTGTTTGTTAATAGTTTTAAATATCCGTGATTGTTCTTCTTTGATTCAGTCAACATTCAAATCCCTGGATTTATTTTCACCGATATGTGAATTTCGATTGATTTCGGCAAGTGGTTCCATTAGTTGACCAAATTATATCCCGAATGGTTTTTTTTATTATTTTGTTTTCTGACTTATTTATTTTTTGTTTGGTTCTTTTACCCTTTTTTAAATTGCCTCAATATTTGATGAAGTCTTCAATTTCCATCTAACTTCAAGGCGTATAATATTTGCTAAAATTGATTTATTTATATTTAATAATTTTTTGTTGCAATTCCTTTCTTATCAGGGTTTTGCATTTAGATCTTGGTATAATTGTACTCATGATTTGCAAGAAAGATGCTGAGGTGGAGGTATTGGAAAAAGGGGAGGAGCCTTTGGGATCCTGGAGACCTGCCAGAATTTTATCAGGAAATGGTCATACCTATGTGGTTAAATTTGATAGTTGCCCTCTGGAGAAAGCTGTGTCAATGAACAAAGTGCCAAGGAAAGCGCTTAGGCCTCGCCCCCCTCCTGTTGAGGCAAAAAACTGGACTTTTGCTGATATTGTGGAGGTATGTGACCATGGCTCGTGGAAGCTTGCAGAAGTGGTGAGGACTTTTGATTTTAAAATGGTTGTTACAAGGCTCTTGGGATCTTCTGAGGAGATTATTTCTCCTTGTTGTCTACTCAGGATGCCACAGATCTGGAAGGACAACCTTTGGATTCCATTAGAGAAAGTAGGCTTGGTCATCTCTCTTTCTCTCTCTCTCTCTTTGTTTTTCATCATGATTTTCAATTGTTTTAGATTGCATACCATTTATCTAGTAAACAATTTTCTTTATTTACTTCCGTGCTTTTCTTTTGGGCAATGTATTTTGTACGAAGATTTTAATGTTTTCTGTGCACATCCATTTGTCCGCAGGACTATGTGAAATGCACGAATGTAGATGTAAGTAGCGGGTCGAAAAGGCGGAAGTTGAGCAGTCAAATACCCAGGTTATCTGTAGAGGAGAAAAAATGTGAGCAACTTGATCGATCTGCAGAAAAATATTGTGATTTTGTGGATCAATGGCATAAAAAGTCTCTTGGAAGAGTGGAGAAAAAGTCGCGGGAATGTGGACCTCCTGATTATCCACATGTTCGGGTGTTTCGAAAGAAGAAACAAATTAAGAACGAAGGAAGATGCTATAGGATTACAGAGAAGAATCTGACAAACCAACTATTTGAAAAGGTAGATGCTGTTAATTCACCGCAAAACTTTTATGGTGAAAAACACATGAATGCTGCCTTTTATCATGAAACAGTTGGATTTGGTCAAATAGGCTTGCATTCCAACAATCCAATTGCTAATGCTGGACCTAAGCTTGTAGTGAATTTAGACCTTTCAGATAATGAGAGTACAGCATCCTCTGTTGGTAGTTGTAGTGTGATTAATGGTTCACGTAGGCGACTTTATCATAAGAACAATCAGAAGCAAGAACTATGTGGTCATATAGATGATGCAGATTCCTTTTGCGGCTCTCCAGCTGAACCATCTCATTTTAGAGAAGACGAAGTGGCAGAAGCAATTCATTGGCTAGAGTTGGATGCATACCGTTCCACCTTGAGGTCATTTTATGCATGTGGTTCCTTAAGTTGGGACCAAGAATCATTGTTGACAAACCTCCGTTTTGCTCTAAACATCTCAAATGATGAGCACCTATCTGAAGTAAAACATTTGATGTCGACTAGAAGTTTAGTAGAACATGTATCGTAGTTCTTTGCAATCCATTGCCTAGGCATTAAAGAATCCTTTATCCTCAATAGCCTTGTCTTTTTTTTTTTTTTCAATTTTAATTTGATTCTAATAGAATTCTTTGATGGAGTTAGGGTTTGATGGCAGTTCTTAAATGTGAAGGTGGACAACAATTTTTTTTTTCTTGTAACTGAATGACTTTAAAGCAATGAATGCTTTGTCGTTAAATGGGTACAGTTGATCAGTTGATTATGATGATTATAATGCTACTTGCTAAATCTTATCGAATTTCCAAGAAGTTCTTGTGCCTTGTTTTGTAATATGGATGGATCAAATTAATAAATAATTTCGTAGAGCTTGTGTTGGTGCTTTTGATTATGTTGAACACATTTAGAATGCTGAGGGAATCTGCCTTATATGCACACTCATAATCTCAATTTTGTTCACCTTGTTCACTTCAGGCCATCTATTTGTAAAATTCTGATTTTAATCATGAATGCTTCAAGAAGGAGATTCTGTCTTCCAATTTTGTTGTTTCATGGCATGGTTTTGAAGAGCTTAGCTATTTTAATGTGATTAACTCTTAATGACCATCCAATCCTCTTGTTTGAGGTGATTTCAATAATCTAATCACTCATATTTATAGCAGGAAGGTTTCTTTTTATTATTTTTTCTCATATTTCTGAAATTTTAATTAGTGCTTTAAAACTTTTTATGTATATTTCTTTGGCTTTTACTTTTGAAATATTGCTAGCTTTTCAAAACGATCGAGGGCTGTTGTGTTTTTCCACACAAATTGGAACTATCTTGTGTTTCATTTTGAGGAGATATTTATACTCCCCATGCCTTTTTCAGTTTCAGGGCTAAGGCTGGAGGCTGTAAAAGCTTGCCAAAGCTCCAAAATAGTGGTAGGTTTTCTCCTCTCGTTATATTTTTATCAATGCAGGATACTACCATTTGTGAGCAAAAATAGTTTTTACTATTTCCTGAAGCTGCTTATCTTCAGGCAAGTACCTGGACTGAGTACCTGCGACTGATGAATTAAGCACAGCAGGGAAGCTCTGTGCAGTTCAGCAGATGCATATCTTGGTATGTGGATGTTTGGTGGTCCTGAAAGCAGTTTTCTTGACTTTTCATTTTCACAATTATTACTTGTTGGTGCGTCTGCGAGCAGGGCTGTTGCCTTTTGATTATTATCCACTATGTGGGTTCTTGACATCTAAGCAGTTGGGCTGCTTGAAGCATATTTTTTGGTTCTCCCATATTATCTTCCATATACTTAAAATTTTTAAGTTTCCTAAACTATTTCTATTGATTATACATGAACTTGTTCTAATACTTAAACTAGAAGTGGTAATTAGGCAGTTCAGATTCACTGATTCGATGGAATTCTTTTATTGCCTTGAAACATTAACAATTTGTGGGTAGATTTGGAGCAGTGTTCTGGTTATCTTGATTGTGTATAATGTCATGTAGACAGACAGTCAAGGGATAGTCATGTAAACTTTCTCTTTGCAAATATAGGGTTAAGGTTGCATACGTCATCTCTTCCCAGACCTTGCATTGGCTGGAATTTCATGCCAAATATTTGTTGCTTATTGTTGCTGTCAATTTCTTATTTGCTGCATATAGATATATATGTATGATATAAAGTTGTAAGGGCTTTAAAATTTTCATTTGAAATTTTGTAAAACACAAGGCTTATGATTTGGATTAGAGATTTCGAAAATTGTTCCAGAAGTAGGCTTCTCAGTAGCATTAATTGTTCTGAGTGTAAATGTTGGTGTTCTTTGCTAAGTTATCCGAAGGGTTTGTGATGCTATTTGTTTGTGAAACCTTATATAAGTATCTACTCAGAGGTAAGGTATATGTAAACACACACACTCGTGTGTGCGCATATATTAAAGTGTTTTAAATGGTATTTTTGGGGATCACATTTTTCTATTTATGTAAGTAAAAGTATGGCTAAAAGGGTTATTTTCTACTACTTTCATAAGAGTTTAGTCCTATCAAACCGATTCCTCTCCTACATTGAAGCCTTAAGCTTAACTTGCCCTCGTCTCCCTTGTGTCGTGCTTCTCTTTAGCTTTAAACTCGTTAATTTCCTTGTAAACTTACTGCTCATCTTCACCAAAGCCTCATGCCGATTTTCCATCTTTTGGTTTGATCATGTAAAACGACGGTCTTCTGATGACCCTGTTAGGAGAGTATATGTATTAAATTTGGCCTATGTTAAGAAAGTCAGAGGTAGACCTGAAAAGACTTGGTTAGAAAATATCTGAAATGAATTTTCTTTATTAGATTTAAATGAAATTTAACTCTTAACATGACACAATGGATAAAAAGGATTCATGAAGCCAACCCACATAGTAAGATAAAGGCTTGATGTTGTTGTTGTTGTATGTAGTAATTAAATACTCTTATACATTAATCATTTGTTAAATAAGAGATGCAATTTATTTAGCTCTTTATATATATATATATATATATATATATATATATATATATATATGTGTGTGCGCGCGCGCGCGCGCGCTATTAATGATCTTTTTCTTTTCTAACTTTTCTCTTTTAAAACTAATGAATATATAATTTTTTTTCTTATGACTCATATTAGCTGGAAAGACCAATATACATATTATTTGCTGCTTTTTTTATGTTAAATCATGTATTAGAATTATTTATCTATCAAGCATTTTGCTTGCAAGTTGATATAACACAGAAAAAGAAAATGAGACAACGGAGCTTTATGTTGATGATTGACTGCACCTTTTATATATATATATATATATATATATATATATATATATATATATAATATATATATATATATATATATATATATATATATATATATATATATATATATATATATATATATATAAATTACTTATGGTTTTGCAGTTTTGAGAGTAAATAAAAGGCAAATAAGGAAGTTATAATTAAAAAAATTTTGGGTGTGTACAAAGTTATTTTAAATTCATTTAGTAAAAGTTTTGTATTTTTTATTGATGAATATTATGTATGCTTTTGACTATTTAATCATGAGGTATAATGTAATAATTGGAGTACAATATGTATTGTGATAGTCTCGGTAGATTAATTTTATACTCGATTCTGATGAGTGTAATTTATGATGGGTGTTGTTGAAATATATATTTGGCTGGATTGTTTGATTCCATTACACCTCAAGTTGACTTAGGGGGTCACAATGGGTTGTGACTAAAATTGATATCAGAGCTAAGGTTTAAATTATAATTTATGATAGAAGCATAATCTGATTTAGAAATTATAGTAGGATAAGATTAAAATGAATATGATTTGTAAGAGCTATAAGTTGATTGAATTTGGTATTCATACTAGTAGAGTTGAATAAAGATATATGCATGATATAATTTAATCTTTATACGATCAAGTGTATTAAATAAATATATATTATCTATAGATGAACATGCTTGTAGAAATGCCATTGACTAAATGTTTATTCATTTAGGCACGTTACAAAAGAAGAAATGCAAATTGAAAATGACTGTAACACAAGTAAAATTCAGAGTAAAATTAATGAGGTCAAGTCGAGCTTCATGATATTGTAAATTTTATATCCCAAGTAGTGGATAATATGGCATCTACGGAGAAATCATCGTCAAGCAGTGGGATCAAATCTGAATTTGGAAGTGAGGTGGATAGACATCTGAGAATATTTCAAACTTTTAAGCTATCGTCATTCAAGGGAGCAAGTGATACAATTATAACTAAAGATTGATTTGTCTAGATAATAGAAAGGTTATGCTGGCAACTTTTGTGCTAGAATATGAGACATAAAGATGATGACAAGCTCAATATAGAGAGAAATTTGAATCGATGCCTATCACTATGATACAGTGGGATGATTTTATGAAGGTATTTAGAGACTAGTTTATTCCACCATCTGCCGTATTAGCACTGCAAGACATTCTTCAACTTCACTCAAGGTTCAAAGAGTCATACAATACATGGCAGAGTTCACCTCCCTATCTCAATGTGCACCTTATGCAGCACTCATAAAGAAAAATGTCACAATTTTTAAGAGGCCTCAAAGATTTGTTGAGATTATCATTGGTATCCTTTAATATAATTGAATTTTCAGTCTTAGTGGAGAGAGCAAGGAGAATTAAAAATGAGCTGAATTTTTAATTAGGATCAATAGGTAAGCTAAAGAAAGATTTTTAAGAAAGATGATAGTATTAGAAATAAGAAAAAGCCGAAACAAATTCAAACTGAGAAAGCTGCCTGTGGTAAGTATGAGAAAAGACATTTTGGTAAGTGTCTGGTTGGTTCTGCAAAGTGTTACATATGCGGTGAACTGGAATATCACAAGATAGATTACCATGTGGAGAAAAGAGGCAATACAAGATTGCAGGGATATCAGGAACAAGGTCAACAGAAGAGATATTTGGAAGACAACATGGCAGGAAAGACTCAATTTCAAGATTAGCCATCAATTCAATTGAAAATAGAAATATCTGATGTTAATGGCAATCAACTTATGAAAGTTCGAATATTTGCTATCACACCTCTGGAAGCCTAAGGACTTAGAGGAGATAGTCATGGGTATGCTTCTGATTTCCAGCAAATATGGTAGAGTTTTATTTGATTCTAGTGCATTTCAATCATTTATTTATGAAGAATTTTGTGCTAGCTTACCAGTTGAGATTGTATGTTTTGTACCTACCTTATGTGTTACTATGCCATTTTGAGATAGCTTATATGCAAGTAGGAAATGTTTTGTAGATATGTATCCATTTAGACCTTTGACGTTATATTGGGAATGAATTGGTTAGTTAAATACTTTGCCACAATTGAATGTAGAAGAAAATGATGAAGTTTAGTTTACTCAATGAGAAGTCATTTTATTTTTCTTGTGATAAGAATGCTTTATCTTCTCTAGTTAGTACAATAAAAATTGATAAATATTTGAGAAGTAGTGAAGTGGTGTTCTTGGCTAAAACGGAAGTATTAAATAAAGATGCACATGCATTAAAGAACACACCAGCTACATCAAAATTTTTTGATGTACTCCCTAAATAATTATCTGGATTACCAATTGAAAGAGGAGCTGAATTTTGGATAGAATTACAGCCAGATGCATCGACAATATATAGATCTCCTTATAGAATGACTCCAAAAGAATTGTTGGAGTTGAAATATCAATTGTAGGAGTTTATGGATTAACGATTCATCAGGCTGAGTAATTCACCTAGGAGTGCACCCATGCTTTTTGTTAAAAAGAAAGATGGATCTACGAGAAGATGTATTAATTATAGAGAGTTAAATAAAGTGATAGTTAAAAATAAATATCCAATATCATGTATAGATAATTTGTTTGATCAATTAACTGTGCTATGGTATGGCCAAGTTAGTGTAAAAGAAACATATATATAATTAAGACAACTTTTAAAATTAGATATGGCCATTTTGAAATTTAGTGAGGCCTTTTTGTTTGATGAATGCTCCTGCTATTTTATGGATATGATCAGTCATGTTTTTAAAGATTATATAAATCAGTTTGGAATTATTTTCATTAATTATATTTTGATATATTCAAAAATTGAAGAGCAATTTTGGGAACATTAAAGAACATTTGATTGTATGCAAAATTTTTAAAAATGTAACTTTTGGTTGATGAAAATTATATTTTTGGGAATATTATAAGTGGTGAAGGAATTTGCAGACACTATTGGTGAAATGTGAAATTTTTATTGATCATTAGAGATTGAAATACATATTCACATAGAAAAAGTTGAACTTAAAGCAAAGAAGATGACTAGAGTTGACTAGAGTTAATCAAAGATTATGATACAAATATACAATATTGTTCTGGAAGAACTAATGCTATGGCCCATGCTTTAAACCACAAATCTACCAGAGTTGTAAATTGGATAATTTTTTAAAAAGTCTAGCAGATTAAGGAGATGAAATCTTTGCAAGTAGAGGCCAGAGATTTTAAAAATATTGAATATTTGTATTAGATGATAGTAAGGCCAAACTTAGCGGATCGAATTAAAGAAGCTAAAAAACTAGCAATGATTATTAGAAATTAATTGTTAAGGCTCAGTTAGGAAATAGATGGGAGATTTCTATTGATACAAATGAAATTATTAAGTATAAATTTTAGTTGTGGGTGCCTAGTGATCCATAATTGAGACAAGAAATTTTGCAAGAAGCTCATCACTTAGACTACACTATTCATCTAGGTAGTACGAAATATATAAAGATTTGAATTTTCTTTTAGTTGTTAGATATGAAGAAAGATGTTGAATATGCATCTAATTGTGAAGCTTGTTAGATTGTGAAGGTTGAACACTAGAGACCTAATTGACTATTACGATCACTATCTCTCCCGATTGGAAGTGTGAGGATTTGGGTGATCATTGTTAGACTGACAAAAGTAGCTTACTTTTTTCCTATCAAACAAACATATTATGTTGACAAATTGGCTTGATTATATGTGAAGAAATTTTTTTGATTGCATGATATTCCAAAAGTTATTGTTTTAGACGGAGATGACCAATTCACTTCTTAGTTGTGGAAAAACATTCATAAAAGTTTGAATATAAAATTACATCTCCATACAACATTTCATCAACGGAGTGGTGGTCAATTTGGAAGGATAATTCAAGTGTTAGAAGATTTGTTGAGATTATTTATTTTTGACTTTGAAGGTAGTTGGGAGGGGCCATATATCAATAATAGATTTTGCTTCTAATAATAGTTATCAATCTAACATTAAAATAACTTCTTATGAAGCACTCTATGGTATAAAGTGCAGAACTCCATTAAATTAGGTTGAGGTGGGAGAAAGACAATTGAATTGATGAAGGAACATATAAAATTAAATTAATCAGAGATAGATTAAAAGTTGCTCAAGATCATCAATAGAAATATTATTACTCAAGAACAAAACAGTAGAGTTTGAAGTTTGTGATTTTATATTTTTGAATGTATAAAAACCTATGAAAGGTACAACTAAATTTGGTCAAGGTAGTAAATTGAATCCCAAATATATATATGAACCTTTCAAATTATGAAGAAGATTAATAATGTTGCTTATAAGTTTGAAATACCAACTTACATATTAGATTTTCATAATGTTTTTTTATATATCAATGTTAAGAAAATGGGTTATAGGTGTTAGCCAGAGAATATCACATGAAGAAATTAATATATAGAAGGATCTATTTTATGTTGAGGAACTTGAGAGAATCTTAGATTATGATGTTAAAAAGCTTAGAAATAGAGAGATCCCATATGTCAAAGTAAAATGAAAATACATACTAGAAAAATAGCAACATGGGTAGAAATGTTCTCATTTGTTTGATGGTCAGCTAAGAAAATGAATTTAGAGGACAAAATTTTAATAATGATGGGAGAATTATAATGCCCAAAAATTTGCTGTAAGCTAAGCTCATAATTTTCTATAAAATTATGCCCCTATTTTTGCATATTTCAAAATTCATTAAAATCAATTTTATTAAATACTACTTTTCATTTTAATCATTTTGATATATAGGAGCATATAGAAATAATCAACACAAATTAATTTATGCATATAATTAAAATTTTCTGAACTTTATATTTAAATTTCACTATACACTTTGTTAATTTTCTATAACAAATCTGAGGCGGTGGACTTATTATGGAATTAACTAAATTATATATAAATCTATGTAACCCTTATGGCTTAACTAAGTACCATTTATATATTTATCACATTTCTCCCTTAACCGAGAGGAGTAGAAGGCAAAAGCAGTGGTAGTACGGGTATTGTAGCAGCTTGAGTACAGGAGAAGCAGGTCACTGTAGCAGGCTGTGGGTATTGTAGCAATGGAGAAAAAGCATCATAGAAAGAAAAAGAAAAAGGAAGAGAGGGGTAAGGAACTGAAGAATAATGGAATAAAGGAGGAAGGAGGCTAGGGATTCAGGTAAGAAAATCAAATATATATATATTTTTGTGTTAATTTCTGGAATTGTGTTTAGAATTGAGTGGATTGACTTCAAGAATTGAATGAGGAGAAATTTATTTATGGTAAAACTTTATTTTTAGATTTGTTATTGTTAAATTCAAAGAATTGGAGAGGGAAAATGTTTGATTTTATTGTACAAAATTATTCCTTTTATAGATCTATACAAGATATCTTAATAAAGAAACAAATAATTACATAATCATATATAATTGTCGTAGTATAATCCTTCCTAAATTAACCACCAAAATATGGAAGGAGATAGATGTGATCCAGGTGAGCCTCCCACGGATTCCCATCCTGGCCGTGGGATTAAGTGTGATTTAACAAAGATCGGCGTGATCCTCCCACGGATTTCCATCCTGGCCGTGGGATCAAGTGTCAAGGGACGATTGTGATTTAACACTTTCCCTCAAGCTGAGGAATACAAATCTGTCATTCCCAACTTATTAATCTGTCACAGGAAGGTCGAGTTATCAAGTGCTTTGGTCAGAATGTCTGTAACCTAATCTTTTGATGATACATGGTAGATACATATAAGAACACTGACTAATTTCTCCTTTATGAAATATCTGTCCACTTCTTTGTGCTTGGTCCTATCATGCTGAACCAGATTTTGAGCTATGCTGATTGTTAATTTGTTGTCATAATGTAGTTTTATGGGTCATTCCCACTTGATCCTTGGGTATTCAAGAACCATCTTGATCCATAGTAGCTCACATATTCCCAAGGCCGTATCTTTGTACTCTACTTCTGCACTAGACTTTGGCACCACACTATGTTTCTTGCTCCTCCATGTAACAAGCTTTGCTCCAAGGAATGCGTAGTATCCTGAGGTAGATCGTCCATCTACTTATGATCCTACATACTGTGCATCAGTATATGCTTATGAGGTTATTCTGCAGTTTCTTCTAAATAGAATCCCTTTACTTGGATTCCCTTTAAGGTAGTGCAATATTCTGTCTACAACTTGCATGTGAGTATTCTTTATATTTTGCATGAACTGGCTGACCATGCTTACAACAAAGGCTATATCTGGTCTGGTGTGGGAAACATAGATCAATTTTCTCACAAGTCTCTGGTAAGCTCCATTATCTATGTCCGGATCTTCTTTAGCTTCCCTAAATTTGAGATTTGGTTCTGCTGGTGTTGGTGCCAGTTTACAAGCTAATTTACCTATTTCTTTAAGATGATCATTCATGTATTTCTGTTATGAAATGAATGTTCCTCTGTTGGAGTGGGTGATGTAGACAAAGGGGGGGTCAACACAAGTCCAAAATAATTCAGATTTTGACTTCCCTTGAGTCTACTAGCTCAATCCAATTGAGCTAGAATTTTAGCTCATTTATGAGCTAGGCTTTAGTTCATTTATTGGACTAAGGAATAGCTCATTATTAGCTATGAATTTTAGTTCATATTTATCTTTATTTTAATGCACTTTTATTTTAGTTTTTAATGTCTTAAAAGTTGTCTCTTGGATTTCCAAAATAAGGCTTTTGGGAATCCAAGATAGTTGTTTAGTCTTCCCATGTGTGGCTCCTTGAATTCCACCATGGGAAGTTGATTTTTTGTGTATGCCTCTTGGGATCTCACGGCTGGCTCCTTCTTCCGTGCGGTTCCTTCGTTTCCCGTGGCTATGGCTCTCGGTCCGTGCGGTTCCCTTCGTCTCCCGTGGCTGTCTCCTTGGTTCCTGGTTTGGGTGTAAACCGTGAGCTTGGGGGGGGGGGGGAGATTTCTATGCTTTTAATACTTAGTTTTATGTGTTAATTAAATGTTTGTGTCCTTTTTGTATTCCCCTTTCATACCTATAAATATGGGGGGTTATGTATTGTTTGAAAAAGTTGAATGATATTTGATTTTTGGAATATCAGTTAACCTGCGGGGTTGCTCGGAAATCCTATGGGCTTTTTCCAACCTTCTTTTTCTCATCCCCTCCGGAAATCCTGCGGGCTCTTTCCACCCTTTCTTCTCGGGCTTCTAATCTCCTTCGTCTCTCCGCAAGTGCCACTCAACATGTATCCTTCTTCTCTAAGTGCAGCAACTTTAGGGTGTCTGTCGTGTTGTTTGCAAGTCGTCGTCATAGTTTTTTTTATTTGGTTTTAAAATTGAAATGTAAGAGTTTGTTCTTCCCTATTGTTCGTCTTCTTCTCATTTTCGTCGTTAGAAGTCCGTCGAGTCTCTTTGTGGGTGAAGGGTATAGGCTCCCTATATCTCTTGTCTACATCAGTGGGTCACTTCAATTCCAAGAAAATATTTTAATCTATCAAGTTCTTTGATCTTAAATTTTTTGGCGCGACATTTCCTTAAATCATTATTTCCAATCAAGATGATATCATCCACATAAACTAATAAAACTATGACTCCTCTCGAGTTTGATTGCTTGAAGAATAATGTATGGTCCTCTTGGATTTGCCAATATCCATTGAGTAACATCACTTTTGACAAACCAAGTTCTAGGTGATTGCTTTAGCTCATATAGAGCTTTTTTTAACCTACACACTTTTTCATCTCCAAAGTTTTCCTTGAATCTTGGTGAAATCTCCATAAATATTTTTTCCTCCCAGTCCCCATGTAGAAACACATTTTTGACATACAGCTGTTCTAGATGCCAGTTATAATTAGCTGTTAGTGAACACAAGATCCTTACAGTGTTCATCTTGGCCACAAGTGCAAAAATTTCTTGGTAATCAATGCCATACGTCTGAGCGTACCCTTTCACTATTTTTGGGGAATGAGGAGTAAATACCACAATGATGAAACAAGCAAGAAAGTAAAAGCAACGAAAAAAGTAAATGACATCAGGATTTAACGTGGAAAAATCTAAAATAGAGAAAAAATCACGGAGCTACATCACACCAAGAAATTAACTATAAAAATTTAGATAAATAAGTATAAATCTATGTTCTCTCTCGCTCTCTCCTTACTTGTCTTCTCACATGCATCGTTTTCAATGTTTTCACACAATCAAAATACAAGAAAAAAGTTAAGTAAATAACCCCAATGGATGCAACCCTTCAGAAAAAACAAGCAAAAAAAAATCGTCCAGTCCGTCTCACAGCACAACGATGTCAGTTTGGAGTGTTGCGGCGCTCTGCTTTCAGCCTTTCAGCGCTGGGGTGCTCAGGAAGACAGCACCGGAGCGCTCAGGAACTTAACGCCCGGGCACTTGGGAAAACAGTGTCAGGGTGCTCGGGTATGCAACGCCTGGGCATTATACGAATTTTTTTTCATGAACACATCACCTGAACCCAAGCTGGGGGTAAATCCCTTGCACCCCTCAGTGAGCATGAGAAACTTGAAGTTTGAGGCAACAAAACAATCCGATTGATCAACACAATCAGATTCCACACATAACAACTATCAATCTTTCCTTATGCCTTTCTAGTGTACCATTAGCTTTATATTTCGTAGAGAACACCCATTTACAACCAACTAGTCGTTTTCCTACTTGTAGGTCGGTGATCTCCCATGTATTGTTCTTTGTTAGATCGGTCTAGCCGGTCCACATGGGACCGGCTCAGATGGACAGAGGCGAAACTCTTCCGCCTCCCTATATGCGACGACCCAAACCGCAAATCCCACAGAGCAATTTAGGAAGGATTTTTTGAGGGAGTTAGGAGGGAAATTTGAATGTAGGGGACTGTTTAGAGATTTCCTTTTGTATTGTATGTATTAAATAGTTTGTTTTCCTAGGGTTAAGGCATTTTGAATTTGGCTGAAATTTGAGATCTCATAGGATTTCATTGGGCTCTAGCAGCGCTAGAGATTTGGGAGAGATCGATCCTGCTGCTTTCTCTATTCGAATAGAGAATCAATCGTATCATCTTATTTTCTTCCATAGTTTGATTCCTTGCAATAAAATTACTTCTTTTCACTGGTTTTCCATTGGAATCGTGGATATTTCTCGCCGTTTTTGCTCTCTTGATAGGATTTATTTGAAATCTTCAAGTGTTACCTATCATTCTTATCTAGGGCTTGCATTTTATCTTTCATGTCACTTTTCAAAATTTATCAAATAAGACATCATAAATATTATTAGAAATATAAATATCATTTAGTGTGACTAGGAAATTTTTGTGTGAAGGTGAGAAGTTTTGGAAGGATACAAAGTTGGTTATGGGATGCACGGGAGGTTTTCTTGGTGAACTTGTATTTATCTCAATTTCAAGAGACGATTTAGATTTTTGGATATGCTATGGAGAATAGTTTAGAGTTGTATGCTTGGAATATACTTTTTCAAACCTCATGTTATCCATAATAGTTTTGTCCCCTTTGATTTTAGGTTTAGGTTGATTGGTTTGAGGTGGAGCTGGAAGGTCAAGAGGGGCAAGCTTACTTTTCTCATCTTCTTCAGTTTTAGTCGCCCCCTGAAGATGAGGTTTGGTGAAATAGAATTTTTGTTCGTCAAAAGTAACGTCAACAGATACAAGGATTTTTTTTTTTTGTGGAGGGGTGATGACACTTATAACCTCTATATGGGTGGATGAATATCCGACAAAGATACATTTGAGTGCTATTGGATCTAATTTTTCTCTATTTTAACTGTGAACGTGAACATAAGCAGTGCATCAAAAAATTTTGGGTATGAGGTTGTTATTAGTTCGGAATTCAGGATAAAAAGAGGATAAAATATTCATCGATGTTTTTAGTCCCAAGTTTGTTGAAGGTAGTCGTGAGATATGTGACAGTTTGAAGGGCTCCTCCCAGTAGGATTTGAGTACATTGTGGTGGAATAGAAGTGCATGGATGGAGGCAAGAAGGTGGCCATTTTTTTCTTTCTGCAACTCTATGTTATTGTGGTGTATGGCTATAAGAAGACTCATGAATGATGCATTCTTTTTGAAAGTATGAGGATATGTTTTGGTTAACGTAATATTTGGCATTGTCGAAAGAAAATTTTCTTATTTTTACCCTTAATTGATTCTAGATCATGTTGTGAAAAATTGAGAGGATAGTGCTAACATCGAATTTAATTTTGAGGAGAAAGATCCAAGAGGCTCGAGTGCAGTCATCAATGAAGGATACAAACTATCGGGCCCTTGAAATTTTAGGAATTTTTGAAGGTCCCCAAATATCACTATGAATAAGGTAGAAGGGGATATGATATCTATCATTTTTATTTGGAAAAGAAACTCGTTTATGCTTTGCTAACTCACATGTTTCACACTAAAAGATTCATTTTCCAACTTATAAAAAAATTTTGTGCATATTTTTTAAGACATCAAAAGATGGATGTCCTAATCTAAAATAATGAAGCCAAATAGTAGATTTTTTATTAGATAAGGATAACATAAAATAGCCATTATTGATAATAGTGGATTTGTTTAGCTCTTCTAGGTAGTACAATCCATTTCTCTCCGTAGCAAGTTCAATCTTCTTCTCCGATTTCTGGTCCTATAATAGGCAAAATAGGACTTAAAATTATGATCACTGGTAAGTTTTTGTATGAAGACTTGGTTTGTGAATAATTGAGGTATGTGGAGCACATTTTGAGAGTGAGGGAGGGAGATAAGGGTATGTCTTATTGGCCTACTACTGTGGTAAGAGAACCATTAATAGTGATGATTTTTTTTATCACTCGAGTAAGGAGTGCAGCTGATGAAGTGAGCAGTGGAGTGTGTTCTGTGATCCATGGATCCCGAGTCAATGTTCCATGCACCTTTCAAAATGATTTATAAAGGCACTTAATTCAATGGATATAAGAAACTTACTTGAAAGTTGAAAGGGCAAGAGAAAAAGATGCAATTTATTTTTCAAGGGATACTAGGAGTTGTTTTAGCTTATCAATATCTTCTTTGTTGAGCTCTCTGAAGCCGAACTACATTTTTGGGTTGGGCTGACTTGTTGTAGTGTTAGCTTGTGATGTTCTCTTTTGTCCACTTCTTTGATTTCATTCCTTAGGGGCTTTCAATGTAACTTCCAGCATGTCTCATTTATGTGTCTTAAGTTCTTGCAATAGCGTGATCTAGGTGAGCCTCTCACGTCCTGGTTGTGGGATTAAGCATCAAGGGACAGCTATGATTTAATAGTCATAGATTGGATTTTTAAATTAGAATTGTTGTAATTTGTGAAAATTATGGTTTATTTAAGTTGTTTATGAAAGGAAAAGAGTTGTAGGTGTCTTAAGGGGACATATTCATCCAATGAATCTAGAAAACGAGATGAGATACTCAATCTCTAGTATAGGAAGCAAATAATTAATAGGACTGCTTTTATAGTATATATTCATATTGAGCATATAATAATACTTTTATTGGCAGTTGAAATTCCATGCTTATGATTATCTATTTATAAAAATTTTATATGAGATGTATGATATTCCATATTTATGATAACTATTTCCTACCATATTGTATTCTTGACACCTGCCAGGATAGTTATATTGTTATCTGATGTAGCACATGGAAGTGATTGTATCTCTAGAGCAAAAGTTGAGCACATGAAGCTCAAGTTATGAAGCACCCATGAAGACTGCTTCATTTATATGTATGTTTTTTGTATTTTCATGTTTAAAAGATGTTTTGTGAGCTGTATAGTGTTGTCTTGGCTTTGTTAGTGTTTAATTTATTATTTTCAAGTCTTGGAGTGAAGTGGCCAGCCAAGAGAGTGCATAGGAAGAGTATAGTGGCCGACCAAGATAGAAGAAGGGAGTGGCTAGGGTGGTTGCAAGTGTTGGTCCTCCCTCCATCCAACTCTTTTCCCTCCTTTTTTGAGTTTGAATGCCAAGAGATGCGTCTCTTGGACTTGTGTTGGTTGTATAAAACACTTTTTCTAGAAATAAGTGCATTATTGATTGTGTAGGATATTATGGAGGAGTTTGGAGGCTGGATGGCCGGCCAACCGAAGGGGATTTAGTGATCATCTCAAGCCCTCTGCTTTGATTAGTAGAGTTTAATTTTCTTGCAAACTTTTGCAGTGTGTTTTTGTGCTTTTGCTCCAGCTCATAAAAATCCAAAACCGATTTCCCTACCTCAAATCATAAGTCTAATCCTCATTGTTTGGGCCAGCCAACATCTACTGTTTTGTTGGAATACTTTTGTTCCTACTAGTATTTTACTAACTTAAACCCCATAAAACCTCACCTAAATCTCCAGATCCTTAGGCAATATCTTATATTTTAACCCTAAATTAAATTAAGGTTTTTCGAGTCAAAATGCTGGAGAACAAATCAACTATATTTCTTATTTATGTTTGCTGTTCCAACTCAATAACTTGTTTCCAACCCAATATAAGATCCTTAAAAATATCAAAAATCTAAAAATTCTAAGAACTTTTAGTTCCCATCTAAAGGATTTCTGTGAGCCATTCCAAGCGGAATTTTGGAATTCAACTTGATCGGTAGAAATCCACGACTAAATCTCCAACCTTGGTAAGTTTTGGACAAAATTGACCTATATTACTTTCATAGCATAATTGACCCTCCAAATATTGCCCAATCCTTACCAAAATCTTCTTAATTAAAGGTGATATCCTCACCATCAAACCAATCCCATGTTTACCAGATTTGGATATATGTAGGATTCATCTATTGGGTAGATGCTGAGTTCCATTTTTGGGCAGATTGCAAGAATTAGTGGTGTAAGTGTGCCAAGCTTGCTTGAGCTCGACTCGTTAACGAGCTCATGAGTCGAACTTATCGAGCCACGTGTTCGAGCTTGAGCCTATATTTAAGCTTGTATATTAAACGAGCTCGTGCTCAGTCTGGCTCTGTTTGAAAGCTCATTTAGCTACTCGATTAAGTAATTTAAATTAATATATATGTCTATCTATATATATATATGTATAAACATTTAAAAAATAATTCTTTATTAAAAAAATTCAAAATTAGGAAATCAAGTTCAAGAATCGAGTCAAGCTCGAGTTTTCCAAATAAGATCAAGCAATAGTGTCTTCCAAACGAGATCGAGTCGATCTTGAGCTTATATATTTTTCAACATGTTGAGCTTAGTAAACGAGTTCGAGTCGAGCTCGAGCTCAATAATAATTATACAAGCTTAGTGCGATTGGACATATACTCGACTTGTTTGCACCCTAACAGGAATATTGACTTACCACCCAAACTCCTAAAACATTAACTCACCTTCAAATTAACTTATCCTAATTTACCTGAACTCTTCTAATTATATTAATAGAGTCTTCTTTCCATCAATTGATCACATCAGTGATCTAACCCCCCCCCCCCCCCCCCCCCCTCGCCCACCCCCCCCTCCCCAAAAAAAAAAAAATATTTATACACATTGCTCAATAAGTCACTACAGGTAAAAGCAATACGATGGATGATAAAATTTTGTGAAAAATCATGTTATTGGGATAGATCAGCTAATGATGACCTAAGTAGGGAAAGACAAAAGACCTGACAAAGCAAGCCTTTGTAGGGATTGTACAGGAGGTATCAAGTTGGTACATTGGTACCTATCCTTGGAGTGAGAGGCCTTTATGAAATGGTTAGCCAACTAGTTAGGCGACTACCTATTATGAATATACAAAAGCATGTAGTCATTGGTTGAGTCGTTCATTATTGAGCCAGACAATGATAGAGCTGTTTTTCGGTTAACGAGTGGTTTTTCTTGCAACTCAAGCTCGTTCCATTGAACGAAGTGGCTCATAGATGAATGTATATATGTGTAACACACATGCACAGATGTCTGTTAGGTTCCAGTCTAGTCAATTAGAAAACATGTAATTTTGCCAATCCACTTATAAGAAGATTTTTAAAGTAAAATCAAATCCATTGATAATTTTTATTAAAAAGGACAATTCAAAAGCTATATGATGACCATTGATTTTAATCTATTATCAGAAATTTCTATAAGCTAAATTTCTGGAAATGTCAAATAATTTGGCTATGTATTAAGCGTAAGAAAGAAGTGGACGTTATATACATAATGATGCTAAGAAAACTAGTTGACTCTGCATATTTAAGAAATCAAAATTATTAAATTTATTCCAAATGTAGGTATCGATAGAAAATATCAGTTGCTTAGAATATATTTTTATATTTTGGATAAAGAATGTTTTATCAAACTATCATGGCCCTTCTCTAATAAATACTTGGAAGCATTGTCGACTGTTAAATTACTGTAGAATTGAATAAGTTCTTTTCTATATCTTTTGACTTTCATAGATAAAGATCAACATCTTGATTTATGTTTAGATATTTTGATGATTTGAAACAATACAAATTTCTCTCTGAAATTTATAGTATGAAACTTTCCTTGTTGCTATATATTTGAAAAAGATATAGTATCTCTTATGAGGAAAATGTGTATGATATACCATCTCTTTGGTAGTTTTCCTAGTGAATTTTGGTGATACATTGTTCAGATACCTTGATTTAATGGAATCCTTGTGTTGCCATGAAGTTCTGTTTGCTGCGTTTACTTTATTTGATGGAAGTTTTAAGAGATTTTATTATTTTCATAGAATTGCATTTTTAGATATCCAATTCTACTACATTTGTACTACCGCAGTGCTGCTAATTAAAGCAAGAAGCAGACCTCATCAAACTCCAATGATTTCTGTGTTTTTGGTCACTTTTTGAAGGAGTTTCTGATGCCGTTTTGTGTGGCATCATGCAAGTATCCCGTCAGAGAACTGGCATGCATGCCTCCAAACCATCCAATATCTTAGTTATACATGCCACATACCAAGTAAGCGTCTTTATTCCTTGCTTTTATTTCCAGCGGCAGATGTGTATTCTAGCAATTTGTTTGATGGCAACTTTGTTTTCATACTGCTCATATATAGGTTGTCATCATGGTTACTGCTCATATACAATGTTTAAAATTGCGTATTCGGGTATTGAGGCGTTTTTCATTGGTGAGGCGATGCGTAAGCCTCAAGGCGTTTTGAGGCGTAAGCCTCAAAATCAAAAGATTGCGTAAACATAAAATGATAAAAATTTTATATACTAATGAGTGAATAATATAAAACATAAAAAACATAAGATAAAAAGTGAAATCAAAATATCTCAATAATAAGACAACATGAAATATAGTTAAACTCAAAATTCTATCTTTTCCAAATCCCAATATTCTTTTCATTAACATATAATTCTAATTTCCAAAAATAAATAGCAATGACATATCACATAAGAACTCATAAGTCATCAACACTGTCATCACTAAAGGGTTATTCATTTGAATCATCATTATGATGAACTGCTCTCCCCCTTCCTTCTCTCCTATAAAGTCCAATGTCGGGCATTTACTTCAAGATTTATGTAAGTTTTAATATATATAGCATGAGGCTTACGCCTCATGCCAGTGAGGCGAGGCGGCCTCAAGGCGGGCCTCAACCAAGTTGAGGCGCAAGCCTCATAAAAAAATCTCGAGGCGTAAGCATCGTGGCTTTTTTTACTGGAATTGCGCAAAGGCGGGCCTCATATTGCACAATTAAACCATGATCATAAAATTGCTGCCAATCTAGTCGAACTCATCCAACCATAAGAAATTTCTATAATCGATGTGGGTAAAAAGCTGGTTATGAATCTTTGGCCTCTAACAATCCAATGATTAATATGTAGTTTTTTAGCTGGTAAGGATTTTTATTATACAAGCAGAAAACATATGCTGAGTACTTAAAACAAGATAATACAATTTCATTTCAAAAATCTGCATACGTACAGTCAAAATGGCTGTGAAGAAGTCTCTAAGCAGTAAAATTATAGTGCCTTGCTCGATTATAAAAACCTACAAAAGTTAATATAAAGAAGATTCCTCTACAGATAGTTATAGGGATTTCAATACAAGGAAAATACAATATAACTTTTGATAGATGAGATTAAAAAAAGAAAAACTGTCCGTAGCTAATGTGGCAAACTCATGTGATGAGATTATTCATGGTGCCTTTAGATGACCAATGGGAGTGCAAAGCGTATAGAATATGAGACATGGATGATGCTAAAAAGCAAAGCCGGGTCCATTGATGTGTACAAAAAACCAAGACTTAAGAAATGCTAAAGACAAATATTTGGTCCCCAAAGGCTCGCACAATGGTCACCTGAAAAAATTCACATAATGTTGAAAAGTACTATCCAATTAATGGATGCTGGATGAGAAATTCATCAATGCTTTTTCGATCATAAAGAAAACTTCTTGTGAACTTAAAATATTAGTACTCACAGATTGTTTGAGGGTTATTATAGTTTTTTACAAGAATATTCATTGTAATTATCCACAAAAAATAATGGAGATCACAACCTACCATGATCAATTTTTTATCAGATGATGGCTGTGTTAAACTGATCGCTCCTGAACTAGTCCAACTGGTCCATCCTGGACCGGCTCATGTATACAAAAGGAGGAACTCAGGAACTCCCACCTCTTCTAATTAGTGGGTCCAACAGTCAATTGGAGAGGAAATTAAGGGAGATTAGAAGGGAAAATTCAAAAGTTAGGATTTACACATTATTGGTTGCTTTAAATGGGTAGTTTTCATAGGGTTAGGGTTATGATGTTATTTGTTGAATTTAAATTGTTCTTAGGGAGTTTTGGGTTTTAGCTAGCGGCTATGGATTTGGGAGAGTTGGATCTTCCTCTCCACTAGAAGATCCATTGTATCTTGTTTTCTTTCGTATATCACCAATTAAAAAGAGTTTTCTCTTATTATTGCTCTTAATTCCTCTAGGAGATCGTGTTTGGGATTGTTGTAATTTAATGTCAGCCAAGGGAGATAGGATTTTTACAAGCACTTCCTATCAAATTGGTATCATAACGGCATCCTGGGCTGAAATTGAGGTATTTCCTTGCTGATTTCTGTGGAGTTTTCCCCTCCAAAGTACAAATTTATGCTGTTTGAAGATCAGAATTATCGTTTCTTGCTGTTTGGCCAAGCTCCGGGTACCTATGACGACCAAGAAGGTTGATATCTTGGAAGAACGACTTGGAAGAGAGATGAGACAATTAGACAAATCAAAGCAACGGTGGAGGACAAAATATTCTCCATGGAGGATAAGTTCTCAAACCTAGAAGAGCTGGTGAAGAAGGTGTTGGATCTTCACAACCAAACAACATCATTGGATGCAAGCATGTCGGTAGGAGGAAATACAAATTCCAGCAGCCGAAGGGATGATCACATTGTGGAGATCTTGGAGGGAAAAGAAAGAAGGCCTCCTCTAGAGCCTATTCATAGGGAGGACATAGGTAGAATATATGGGACCACCCACTTGGAGAATGGAAAATTATAGAGAAATCAGGGGGAACGAAGGATATCCGAGAGTAGCTGAAGATGCCTATTTTTAAGGGAGATGCTGCATTGGTGAATCTACAACATGGAGAGGTATTTCACGGTCAATGGGCTGACAGAGGAGGAAAGGCTGATGGCAGCTAGCATGTGTTTAGAAGAGAAGGTATTGATATGGTACCAGTGGAGAGACATGAAATAGCTCCTACGGAGCTCGAGGGAGTTCAAGGATTGCTCGTTGAAAAGTTTTCGAACTAGTATGGGAAGGGACTTCTATGAGTATTTCCTTGCTCTGATGCAACAAGGATCAGTGGTGGAGAATCTGATAGGAAATACTTGGGATCAAGTATTTCCTATGCGTCTCTAGTGCAAATCTCCTCGCCAAATGCTGTCCCGCACAGGAAAACAGTGAAAAAACAGCGGAAGTGGGGAAAAACTGAGAGAAAACGTAGGAAATCAATAGCAAATGATTGTATTCCACTAGTAGATGCAAGAGACAAGTAAGATACAACTTTCCTTCGATTCGAGAGGAAGGAAAAACTCTCCAAATCTCTAGCCGTAGTCTAGAGCCCAAGAACAAGAAAACCTAGATCTCAACAATATTCAAAATGCAAGATAATCCCTCATTCACACCCAAAACTCCTAATTAACCATAAAGGAGTTTTACAAAATATCTAAACAGCCCCTCGCATTCAAAATTTCCCTCCCAAAAATCTTCCCTGGCCCCCGTCGGCTTCACTTCGCCCGCTCGGTTCCGCCTGCTTCTCGCAGTTCCGTCGCGAGAAGACATGGACCGGTCCAGCCGGCCCCTCCTGAGCCGGCGTAACATTACCGCCCTCCCAAAGAATCACCTTGTCCTCAAGGTGAAAATCAGGAAACTGCTGTTTCATCCTCTCATATGGTTCCCACGTGACCTCGTAGTCAGGAAGGTTCTTCCATTGGATCAACACTTCCTTAGTTTTATCTTCTTTCTGGCGCACCCCTTTTAGCTCCATAGGTTCTAAAATCACCTCTAAGTCCTCAGTCAGGGTTGCTGGTAGCTTAGAATTGGCGGTGTACTCCCCAATGGCCTTTCTCAATTGTGACACGTGAAAAACTGGATGTATAGTTGCCGATGGAGGTAGTTTCAATGTATGCTACTGACCCAATCTTCTCCAGCACTTCATATGGCCCAAAGTACCTTGGAGCCAGCTTTTCATTCCTCCTGTTGGCAACTATCTTCTGTCTATATGGTCGGAGCTTCAGAAACACCTTCTCCCCTGCTGCAAACTGTATGTCCTTCCTATGCCCATCCGCTTGCTTCTTCATAATTTGCTGTGCTCTCAGTAGATGCCTCTTTAGCTCTTCAAGTACTCGATCTCTCTCCTCTAAGTACTCTTCTACTGACGACACAGGAGTGCTACTACTCCCAAAATGCACCAAGTGTGGAGGATCCCTTCCGTATAGTACTTTGAATGGCGTCATCTGTGAAGCTGAGTGAAAAGAGGTGTTGTACCAGTATTCTGCCCAGGATAGCCATTTGGCCCACAACTTAGGTGTCTCCGACACAAAACATCTCAAGTAGGTTTCCAAACTCCTGTTAACCACCTCCGTTTGGTCATCTGTCTGTGGGTGATAAGCGGTGCTCCTTTTCAAAAATGTTCCTTGTAACCTGAACAGCTCCTTCCAAAAGTGACTGAGGAACACCTTGTCTCTATCGGACACGATTGCCTCTGGTACCCCATGCAACCTGACAACCTCTCTGATGAAGGCTGAAGCCACTGTTACTGCGGTGTAAGGATGTCAGAGGGGAATAAAATGAGCATACTTGCTTAGTCTATCTACCACCACCAGGATCACTGTGAAGCCTTCTGAGCAGGGCAACCCATCTATGAAGTCCATGGATATTTCCTCCCACACTCGTCCTGGTAACGCCAACGGCTGTAGTAGCCCCCCTGGTGACATAGCCATGTATTTGTTCCTCTGACAAATCTTACATCTGGCCATCATCTCCTCTACATATCTATGCATTCCCTTCCAATAAAGCTCAGCAGCAATCCTCCTGTAGGTCTTCTGCACCCCAGAATGACCACCAACCGTGCTCCCATGAAATTCTTGGAGTATGTTTGGGATGTGGATAGAAGTCCTGGGCATCACGAATCTCCCTTGATACAGCAATCTGTCCCCCTCTACTGAGTACCCTGGGTGGCTATCACCTTCCCTTAATAAATCAGCCCTGATCTTTTCCAACCCCTCATCTTTCGAGCTCTCTACTTTGATTGCCGCCCAATCTAACATCAAAGGAACAGACACACCCACTGTCTGTAGTTCACCCAAACATCTGGACAAGGCATCAGCAGCTTTGTTTTCCCCGCCTGGTCTGTACTGAATTTCAAAGTCATACCACAGCAATTTTGAAAGCCACCGCTGATGCTCTTCAGTCACCATCCGTTGCTCTAACAAGTACTTAAGGATCCTCTGATCAGTCCTGACAATAAAGTGTCTGCCCAATAAGTAAGGTCTCCACTTCTGGATGGCCAGTACAATAGCCATCAGCTCTCTTTTGTAGATAGACTTCAGTCTAGCCCGGGATGACAGTACTTGACTGAAGTAAGCTATGGGTCTGTGGTTCTGCATCAACACTGCTCCCAATCCATAGCCTGAAGCATCTGTCTCCATCACAAACACCTGATTGAAGTCCGACAGAGCAAGCACTGGCACTGTCGTCATGGCCTTCTTCAGCTTCTCAAAAGCCTCTGAAGCTGCTTCTCCCCATAAAAAGTTGTCCTTCTTCAACTGCTCTGTCAGTGGCCACGCTATAGTGCTGTATCCCCTCACGAACCTCCTGTAGTATCCTGTCAATCCCAAGAATCCTCTGAGCCCCTTCAAGGTCTTGGGTTGAGGCCATGCCAGCATTGCCTCTATCTTGGACTGATCTGCAGCCAATCCCTCCTGGGATATCACATGCCCCAGGTACTCCACCCGTGCCTGAGCGAAGTCACACTTCTTGAAGTTGGCCTTCAGCTGATGCTTCCTCAGCACACCCAACACCACTCTCAGGTGCTCTAGGTGTTCCTCCTCAGTCTTGCTATAAATTAGTATGTCATCAAAAAATACCAACACAAACCTGCGGAGGTGTGGCTTGAAGATCCGGTTCATCAAGGCCTGGAATGTGGCAGGTGCGTTGATGAGGCCAAAAGGCATCACCAGAAATTCGTAGTGGCCCTCATGAGTCCTGAAGGCCGTCTTCTGCACATCTTCCTTCCTCATCCGAATTTGGTGATAGCCTGACTTCAGATCGACCTTGGTGAACAAGGCTGCTCCATGTAGCTCATCCATCAACTCGTCAATCACCGGGATAGGAAACTTATCAGGCACAGTCTCCTTGTTGAGAGCTCTATAGTCTACACAAAACCTCCAACTCCCATCCTTCTTTTTCACAAGCAGAACAGGATTAGAGAAAGGGCTCACACTGGGCTGAATGATCCCTCATAGCATTTCTCCTACAAGTTTCTCAATCTTATCTTTCTGCACCTGAGGGTATCTGTAAGGCCTCACACTGATAGGAGATACTCCCTTTTTCAGGATAATCTGGTGCTCCTGCTCTCTGTCAGGTGGTAGTCTCATCGGAGGTTGGAACACTTCCTCAAATTCCTGCAGAAGAGGCTGAACCAACGTGGGAATGAGCTTTTCCTCCCCCTGCTCCTCCAGGCTCTGCAGCTCCACAAGGAATCCTCCTCCTTCCTCATGGATGATTTTCGCCATTGATTTGAGTGACACTCCAGCTCTAGACAATCCGGGTTCCCCTTTTAGCTTCACCCTCTTCCCCTCTACAATCAGCTCCATCACCATGGTCCCCCAGTTCACCTTGGTTTCACCCAAGGTTTGTAGCCACTTCATGCCCAGAATGACATCTGTGCTACCCAACTTCAGGGGTAGGAAATCCTCTACCACTCTGATCTCCTGTAGTCTCATCTCCACCCCTTTGCAGATCCCGGTGCTGGACTCAATCTTTCCTGTCCCCATCATCACCCCATAACTGCCTGTCTCAGTAGGCTCCATCCCTAGCTCCTCCGCCACCTAGGTGGATATGAAATTGTGGGTTGCCCCACTGTCAATCAGGACCACTACCTCCCTCCCAAGGATCTTCCCTTCACCTTCTTCGTATGGCTATGAGTAAATCCCGACACAGAATTGAGGGAGACCTCGGCTACCTCCAACTGGGGATCAATCTGTTCCTCCTCAGAATCCTCACACTCTTCAGGCGCCTCGTCTATATAGACGGTGAGAGCCTGAAGGGCGCGATCTTTGCACCTGTGCCCTAGAACAAACTTCTCCTCACATCTGAAACAAAGGCCTTTGGCCCTCTTCTCTTGCATCTCTTCCTCAGTCAACTTTTTGAAGCTTCCAGCAGATCTGGTCACCCCGCTCTTCTCCTTTCCACTCTCCTTAGGGTCATGGTGGGACCTCCTGAGTGGTTATTTCTCCAATTTCGGGCGTTGGTCTTCTGATTCTCCACCAACTGAGCCAATTCCATCGCCTCCCTCAGGTCTCTTGGTCTCATGACCTTCACAGCATCTCTAATTTCTGGTTTGAGGCCCTTCATAAAATTTCCCCCCAAAGTACTGTTTGAGAGGCCCTCCATGTCTCCCACTAAACTCTCAAATTTCTTCCTGTATTCCTCCACTGTTTCCTCCTGAGTGAGGGCGTTGAACTGTTCTGATATCTCCCATGGGCTGCTCCCCCTGAATCTCTCCCTGATAGCTTCCTTAAAGTCCCTCCAGGACCTCACCGGTTCCCACTTATCCATGTACTTGAACCAGGCAAATGCCGCCCCTTCCAAGCACATACTAGCAGCCATGAATCTCTCCTCCTCCATCAGGCCGTTCACTGCAAATATCCACCCAGGTTTTGTGCGTGGTCTCTGCGTCAACATTGCGTATTTTTAAAAATATAAAAATACAAAAAAGAACATTTAATGACTATGTACAATATAAAAAATATAAGAACAAATTAAAAGAACATTTATAACAAATACAATTTTACAAGAGACCCTAATGTACATCTTCAACATGACAATAACATCAACTTTCATACAGGAATTATGATTGATGTCTTGCCCAATATAAATCACCTTGACAACCAAGCCTTCCCTCCATCACTGCGATACTTATCCTCCTCCCATGTTCCTGATGCCAATAACTTGTTAACATAAACCTGGTCAGGATAAAGAGGTTTATGTTTACAAGTTATTGACATCAATTTTATGGGAGGAGGATAAGTATCGCAGTAATGAATGGAAGGCTTGGTTGTCAAAGATGATTTATATTGGACAATACATCAATCATTCTATTAAAAATATGATTGTCAATCAGAAGTAATGCAGGCTTAACAGAAGGTAAGATTTTTTACAAGAGAAGCTTGCTTTGATGTTTACCTTCTGTCAAGCCTGCATTACTTATGTTTGAAAAAATCATGCGTTACCATAAGGCAAGCGTTCTCGTATTATATAGTGAAAAATTTAATGTTGAGCAATAGTAAGTAATAAATTGTAAATAAAGGCTCATAAAAATTCAACCCACCCTCCCAATCATATCTGCCACCCGTCAGTCCACAGCTAACAAAAATTATTATTCATGTCACGGCCCCTCAGTCCATACTCCATACTAAATGTAAGTAACCAAAAACATTTAATAGAATGTGTGCGTGTTTTATGCGTACTATATGCGTAATGTATGCGTTTGTTGTGCGTGTTTTAAGCGTACGTTATGCATATTTTATGCGTTCGTTGTGCGTACTATTTAAAAACATTTCAAAATCATTTATAAATTTTTTTTTTGCTTTAAAACAAATAAGAAATTCAAACACTAATCTTTGAACGAAATTGCTAAACACAAACTTTCAAATAAACATCATATTCCTTATTTTTCTTCCCTAAATACAATCCAACAAGAGCCATAAACCCTTTGTACTTGTTCAAGTATCATATTCAAGACTAGAAAATGAAATCATAAAAATCTAACAAGAGCCATAAACATCATATATTCATATTCCTTATTTCTTCATCATTTTAATGTAAGTAACTTACAAACAAAGATATATATTAATTAAAATATTTAATAGAATTTTATAAATAAAATTTACTTCGAATATGTGCATGTATCATGCGTTCGTTATGTGTATTCTATGCATTCTTAATGCGTACGTTGTGAGTTTGTTATGCGTATTTTATGCGTTCGTTGTGCGTCCTATGTTTAATTTATGCGTTTTATCATTTAATATGTAATTTTTTACTCAAACCAATGTAAATAATATTTATACACAGAATTGAAAGATATATTCTTTAGTGGTTACATCATGAGTTAACATTTTCTTCAAGTGGTCTCGCATTATATAGTAGAAATATGAATGTTGAGCAATAGTAACTAATAAAGGCTCATAAAAAATCAACCTACCCTCTTATCCTCCCAATCATACCTGTCAAAAGGCTCATAAAATATATAATAGAATTTTATAAATAAAATTTTCTGCTTATGTGTGCGTGTATCATGCGTGCGTTATGCGTACTCTATGCGTTCGTAATGCATATTTTGCGAGTTCCGTATGCGTATTTTATACGTTCGTTGTACGTACTATGTTTAAATAAACATTTATACACATAATCAGAATGAAAAATATTTATACACAGAAGCATTTATACACAGAATGAAAACTGTTATTTTGACAACGTTTTACAAAGTATTTCATATGCAAATTCTGCCCTATACTTTGGCATGTCTTGTTGCCAACTTGTACTATCAGTCCAATCAGTGTTGCCTTCAAGAATTATTCTTTCCATATATTTACAGACATACATTCCACAATCAAAAGAGTTCTCCTGTTTTGGTATACCTTTAATGGTAGAAAGCTTCCATTTTCTGATATCACTATCAAAAGCTCATTTTGTGTCAGAATATAGGGCTCTAAGCTGAAATATACGTAGAGCAAGGATTAGTTCTGTAAATTTTTTAAAAATTGAAGAGTTCATGTTCATCTAATGACCTAAGTATCTAACAGACTAACACTTACGATTTTTGGAACAACAAGCCTATGCTCTTTGACGCGGTGGTCCAATGAGTCATAAAATTTCCACTTGTGTTCTTTCAGCAAACCAACCAGAAGGGTAATGTGATTGGAATCAATGATTGGTTGTAATAAAATGTTGTTTGAAGAAACAGAAAGCTCGGTTATATGATCGATTTGCAATTTGGACAATTTCTCCCTTTCTTTGTTATTCTGCAAGTGCAAGTGAGTAAATGTAAGAACTAAGAATGAATACAAAGTTACTAATCCAATAGTTAAACTGATAAATTGAATACTAAGTTACTAACCCAATAGATTGGAGAGATGTATAGAAATTTATGGTACTTGTCTGGCATAAGGTTACACTTCTCATTTAAGAGATAGGCAAAAATATCTACATGTTCATTGCCTAAATAACTGTCGCTTAATAACTCATCAATCTCAGATCTGATAATAAGAATGTTAATAACAAACACGATACTATCGCCCCTGCAAAAAAATAAAAATAAAAAATAAATACGCATTTCATAAGCATAACCCACGCATATCATACTCATAACACACGCATATTATACGCATACCACACGCATATAATAAGCATAACCCACGCATATCATACGCATACCACACGCATATCATACGCATGCAGATATTCAAACAAAAATAAAGTTGCAATTTTTTACCTTTGAGAGTACTTTTTCAAACATTCTAGCACAAAATTTCTCTTCTCAGCAGTCAAACACATAAGTCCTTTGTAATTTTCTATTTCAGTTGCATAAACATAAGTTACAGGTTTTATTTGAATGTTATCTACTGGTATTGGTTCATTTGGATTTGTATATGGAACAAGTTGCATTTCTGCTGGGACTGGCTCATTTGTTGGGATTGGATCTTTTGGTGGGATTGGATCTTTTGGTGGGGTTGAATCTTTTGCTGAGATTGGCTCATTTGGTTCATTGGGGCTGTGGGGTGGGATATCTGATCTCTGTCTCTTATTGGAAGATGAAGAGTAGCTAATAGATCTTTTCTGAGGAACTACTTTGCTCTGATCAATGTAATTATTGAGCTTGACCTCAATAACTCCAACTCTCTCAGTAAGATCTTCAAACTTTGTGCTCAGCCTGTCTTCAAATTATCGGAAAAGTTTTGTGCATGTTTCTTGGCAGGATTTCATGATTGTTTCTTATATAGACTGAAGTGCTTCAGCAGAAAAACTTAAATGTGGTTGCTGAGGAGATTGGTGGTGGTCTTGCTGAGGAGGTGGGGTATGATGGGGAGATTGGGGGGGTTGTTTTGATGGGTGGATATGTCATGAGGGGAATCAGGGGATGTAGGGCAGTCTAGTGGATATTTCTCGACATTAACCATATCCATTTATTCCTGGGAAACTGCCTGTAGGACATTACAAATTTTACTTTTTCTTATATTAGCAAATAAGTTAGTGATCACATCTGTAGTATATACAATATCATCGGCCCATCGAAGAAAACGGGGCCTTTTGTCAGCATACATAGGAGCATGAATAGTAGTATGCTCCAGGAACCAAATCTGCATAAGATGAAAGAAAATTTTAGCACTCACATTGAGCCAATAAAATTTTGAATGAATTTAGCAGTTAGCAGTTAGCACTCACAATTAGCAGAGGTACAAAACCGTTGATGTAACCTGCTGGCTTCTTATTTGAAATATTGGAGGATGCCTTATTAAATTCTCCAACTAAAAACTCCCTAATTGAACTAGCCCAGTTTATTGACAAAAAAACATCTGGATTATTTGCTATTCTTTGAATCAACCGAGGGGTTTTAAAGTTGTTAAGTTGAAAAAGTAAATTTGAACATAAATACATGATAAACGTTCTTAACATAGTCTCCGGGGGGTTTGCTTGTTCAACTCCGTCATATGTCATTCCTTATTTCCGTTGATGTAACTGAAGTATGTGCTAAGGAATGCCAGGATATTTCTTCTCCTTTATTTGACAGACCAGTAAGAAGGGCCACTTCATCAGCAGTGAAAGGAATGGGTTGACCTTTTATAACAAAACATTGTTTTGAAATGTCTCACCTTGAGACCAGCTCATAAATAAGAGGGACATTTTGCTCAAACCCAGGAAATTCCAAAAACTGTATCACCTTTAAATGTTTCAATGTGTCCTTAACTTCAGGAGTAATTTGCCGAGCAAAGTTATCACAGATTGTTCGAAACGAAGAAACATAGCATCTATAGGTAATTGGACGAACATATATCTGAAAATTGTTAAAAAAATGATAGATTAAAAATAAGTAAATGAGATACGCACAAAAAACGCACAACATACGCAGACTATAAGCAACGGTCACGCACAGTGTACGCACACCATACGCATATATTACGCACATCACACGCACATTGCAGGAAACATACAACAAATTATACGCACGCATAAATTACGCATAGTATAAGCACTAAGTAAGCAACGTGTACGCATAGTGTACGCACATCACACGCACATTGCAGGAAACATACAGCAAATTATACGCACGCATAAAGTACGCATAGTATAAGCACTAAGTAAGCAACGTGTACGCACAAAAGACGCATTTCATACGCACAGTCTACGCATATTTACTCGATGGTTAAAATTTGGTTAGGTTTTATGTTTCAAATTTCAACATAAATTTATCATAAACCCTGAATACAGAGAAAACACGATGGCATCTCAGTATCAAACATTTAAAAAGTTTCGAGAAGTCATGCATACATATAGAATAAGCATAAAATCGAAAGATTTTCAGAGCCTTGAACGCCAACGCATAGCATAACCATAAAATACGCATTACGAAACAGAAAACATAGCATTAAGTTACCTTTTTCTTTGGGGGTGACGCCATCTTAGAAGAAACTGAGTGAAGAATGCTTAAAAGTTAAAATTCCTCCGGGTGAATGCTTGAAAGTTCGAAAGTTTACTATAACTTGAAAATCGAAATGTCGACTCCGCCATTCGACCTTTACAAGGGTTTAAATGTTGATGCCACGTCGACATTTCACTAGGCGCGCCACGTCGGCAACTGGGGGTCCGAACTGAAAAAAAAAAGGTTAAATTTTAAAAAGGCGACGCCTTAAATATATGAGGCGAGTGGCGCGCCTCAGTAAACTTGAGGCGTAAGCCTCATAAACTAAACTTATTGCGTAGGCTTTGAGGCTTATTTTGTCGAAATTGCGCTGAGGCGCGCCTCAAGGTGCGCCTTTTATTGCGCAATTTTAAACGTTGCTCATATATATTGATGGAGTAGCCATTCTCCACATAATTAGATTTTGGTGTTATGGCCTTCAAATGCAAGATCAAAACCCTTCATCTTTTGGCATCATTAAAACTAATGATGTGCATGTTTTTCAAGATTTTAAATATTGTTTGATCATCTATTGGATGCTCTAAAATTTTCATAATGAATGCCTTGATTTTTTTTTGAAGATGTGCAAATTGCATTAAAACTAAAGAAAATTATTACAAACAAATAGAAATTCAAATAAAACTACTGCTCTATTTACAAAGGAAGAAAGAGGAAGCTTTATTGAAACAAAATAACTAAATTCCATGGAACAAGTTGCACAAACAATGCCAGTATAACCTCTTGGCGTTAACCTCAATACTAGTGTCAAGGGTAGGGTTGATCACGCATGATGAATTTTGAAAGTAAAAGAGTGTGGCGTTGTGTGAAACTCACCTGACATATGTTGATTGAAAATTCAAATCGCCGAAATGGTCTCCTTTTGCAAAACGGATAGCGCCAGCACGTCCGGAGCAACAAAAATAGCTAAGATCGATACACATATTGACTGAGATTGTCGATCAGTGAAAATTTAAATTTTGCATGCACGGAGCAAGGTGACATTGACATGCGCTAATGATGATGGTGATCTGATTGCGATGTTGAAGCACAATTAATTAAATTTTTTTTGATATCATATAATTATAAATAATAATAAAGAGGGAGAGAAAAAAAAAGAAGAAAAACCTAATTTAAATAAACGCCTAAAATACCCCTCACTCCCTCGTATTCTTACCCAACCAACCCCCACTCATGTTTGCTCACGCACGCAACACCCACCCTCACGTCTCACTCTCTCCTTCCCGCTCTCTCCCTCTCTCGTGCGTGCCCAAGCAGCCGTCAAAGCCTCCAACCGGCCACCATGGTAACTCTTCTCCATCATCATAATCATCATCATCTTCTTTTTTCCTTCCCCTTTGCTTCTTTCTTCTTCTTTTTTCTCTTTCTTTCTTCTTCTTCTTCCTTCCTCCATTCCCTTTATTTCTTCTTCCCTCTCTATTCTTCCTCTTCCTCTTCTCCTTCGCTACATTCTTCTTCATCTTCTTCCCAAAACCTAACCTACCCTAACCCTAAAAAATTGATTTCTCCCTCTTCATCCCTCAAATTTTACATCCTCATTCACGAGAAAGCCTTCTCTCCATCTCCTAGACCTCCACCAAAAATCCCCATCATCCCATATTTCTCTCTAGAAAGAGAGAAAATCTATGATTTCACCTTTCAAACACCTCATTCAACACCTCCTACACCTCTCTTTCAACCTCAAACCCTTTATATCCCTTCCTAGAGAGAAGAATTTCCTCTCTCTCTCTCTCTTGAAAATTTAAGAGAGGGATTTTCTCTCTCTAACATCACCATCCTCACCACAAACACATTCCTACATCATTTTCATCAAAACCCCCTTTCCCTCTCTTTCTCTCTCTAGAAAGAGAGGTTGCAACCTCTCTTTCTTTATCTAGTCCCAATTAAAAAAAAATGCATATAATTAAATATAATAAATGATAATCATAAAAAATATATAGTTGTGCTTCGCAGGTTTCATGCGTTGCATGTCTCACTGAGGCTGTTGTTTTCGCCGCACACCTAAGTTATAATCTCGACACTTGCTATTTTATAATTCGTATGTATGAAAATAAGTACCCGTGAACGCTTTTCAAAGCAGGCTAAAAACTTATATGCATGAAATTAAGTTTCCGTGATCATTTTTCTTAGCAAATGAAGAAATTTATATCCATGAAATTAAATACTCGTGATCGCTTTTCTTAGTAGGGGGAAATTGATGTAGAACTATGGGTGCTTTAAATGATGGATATAAGAATTTGCATGCTTTCAAGTAAGAGCTATAAGAATTAAAATGTTAGCCACTTAACAAAAATGGAAAACAAGAAAGGGGTGCCTTAGTTTAGGCCAAGTCACACAATAAAAGTTAGGATCACAAAACAATTATAAAATTCAACATAAGTAAGTATAGAGGATTTCCAATAAAATCCTTAAATTAACAATGATATTAGATGCATAGAAGTCCATCACTCATTTCCTACGTTTACTAAGCTTTGAGACAATTAGCATGATCTTTATGAATCAAAATATAATCACAATTGATAAGTAAACTAGGAAGATAAGAGAGTTGGAGGAAGAATTTTCCCAAAGAAAGAAGATACGGAGCTTCGGAGCTTCGGTGTGTTAATTTGGATGTTAGAGAAAGAGTGGGCAGCAACACAAACTCCCTAGCGACCTTTGGACAGCATTCTGACAACTTATGGATGGAGGACAACAGACTAGGCTGTGCTGGAGTCTTTGGACAGCAATCGGGGATCTCTTTAGTCATTTGGACAGCAAGCTGGAAGGCTGGGATTTTCTGGACAGCAACTGGTCTAATACTGGACAGCAAACAAGAGCTGTTTGGACAGCAACGTTACTGGTCCAGAAGTGCTGGACAGCAATTCCTTTATCCTGAAGTCTGAGCAGCAGCTGTTAACGGGTCTAAGAGGCTAGGGTTTGGTTTGGAATGCTAAGGGGAAGAGAAAATATCCTTTAGTGGACTAGGGTAATCAGTTGGGAAGGTAAGGAGGGGCTTGATTCAAGAATAGAGGGGAGAAGGGATATAGGGCCGGCGGCATTGGGAGGGAAGGGGAATTAAGAAGGTGAGTTATGGCTTGCCTAATTGAGGATATCCAATTGAGGGAAATGATTTAATTCCAATCCTATTCAAAATTAATTTGGGAACCTTTCCTAATAGATTGACTATTTTAGGAAGTATTTCAAAAAATTCAAATTGATTGAATAATTGAATCAAAGCTTTCCAAAAGCGGTCTTATAGGAAAAGGAAAGTATTGATGGGGTTTTGAAATTTGGAGGCAAGGAGGGGGCGAATAGGCTGGCGGTTAGGTTAGGTTTAGGGTTGGGTTTTGGCGGCATGGAGGTGGGGAAGATGGTGTAACTGAGTAGGAGGGGCGGTGGGATGTAGAGGTTGGCCGAGAGATATGGGGGAGGGAATTGTGGTTGGCTGACGGCTAGATGGGGTTGGAAGTGTCACGACCCGGCCCGGTTAGCTCGCAAGTGCGAGGCGGGAACAGAGATCGGACATAAAGAAGATAAAAGAAACATTGCAAGACAATTAATATAACTCCAAAATGAAGCATCAACATAAAGAAAGAGCCACTACAATTTTCAAACATAAACTTTTTCTTTTCTTTCTTTCAAAGATTACCAATCAAAAGTATTTAGCTTTAAGATTATAAAAGATACAAAAGGGGATCCATAAGTATAACCTTTTTCTCTTTCATTCTAATTCTAATCTTTCACTACAAAACATCAAAACACAAAAGAACCTGCCGCCCGTCGTCTCCCTACGACGGTAGGTTCGCGGTGGTTGGTTGGCCATTTACCCCTTCCTAGCTCCTCCTGAAAAGTATTCTCACAACGAGGGTGAGTCTTACACTCAATAGGTGAGAATGAAAATTTAATTAAATTTAAAATCAAGAGAGAAAACTATAACTTGCTTTGAGTAACTTAGCAAAAGAATCATCGATCATAAAACAAGTTTTGCTCAAAGAAAAGCATACCTTTACCTCAACTTTCAAATGCATATTCCTTCCATAACCTTTCCTTTCATTCTTTTTAAAACCATGCCTCAAGGGATAATCTCATTTGCATGTAACATATGTATGAAACATTCATAATAGTTTAATATACATATAACTATAACACCCGTCTCAGGAGTATCACTTGTACTGATCAGGTACATATAAATTGGCCATTTCCTTTTCCATTGGTTCATAGGAACCATCCTTTTCCATGGCTCATAAGAGCCTCCTTTTCCATGTGATACTCCCGCGTCAACATGCACATACATTTAATATTTATATAACTATAAGAAATGCTTTAAATAAACCATTCATGAATTAAACAAGTGTATGTTTCCATATGAATTTGTATGCTTGTTATGCTCATGTCATTTGCATGTAAATGAAAAACATGTGTAGTACAAGTAAATAAAAGAATATGGGGATCATTCATGAGTTGTCCATTTGCATAAAGTGAGAATCTTTGCCTTTTGCCTTTAATGTCCATGAACTTTTACAAAGAAGCAAGAATCATAAAAAGATATCATAATAAGCATGAAGGAATTTACCATTTCTATGTAAATGCAATGAAAGAAATATTAGCTATTATTTATAAAAACTTTCATTCCACCTACCTCAATCCGTGCCCCCTTTTCGTTTGTCCGATCAACTCTTTCCTTCCACTCAATTTATATCTAAAAGAAATAATTAAAGAAAACATTAGTGACTAATTCCTACACAATAAACTAAACCTTAACTCTAAAGTAATAAAAGTGACATTTCTATGTTTTGTTTAAGTTCCAAAACAAACCCTTCCCATTTTTCATGAAATCTCTCAACCCCTTTTCTTCTCATTAAAAGTTTAGGCCAAAACTTTAGATTCTAAACATATAACACCCTTCCTTACCTTCAAAACATCCTTAAAATAAATTCAATTTTCGGAATTAAATAAATAAAAAATTAGAAAATCTTGTATTTCAAACAAAATCCATGAATTAGTCTCTAAAATCCTCCCAAATACTAACAAAAACCATAGGGATAAAAAATTTCTTAATTAGGGAGAAACCCTAAATTCCTAAACTCAAAAATTTCGTCGTTCATTCAATATTTTTCAATTAGAAGCTTTCTTAGGTTAATAGGAACCTCATTTGTGATGACATTTCCAAAGAAACAACTTTTAAGCAAAACCCTAATTTTCAAAACTCATATTTTTATGAAAGAAAATGCACATTAGGGTTTAGAAACATCCCCCTAACCTTCCCTAAACTTTTTTCAAAAGAATCTCAAAGAAAACTTAAGATTTCTCAAAACCCTAGTTTTCATTCCTTAGGAAAAACTCAAGGGAAAGGAAGAAAAACTCTTGCAAAGCACATACCTTAACCTTCCCTTGGATTTCCCTACACTTTCCTCCAAGGTTGGCCGCCGGAATCCGCTCCCAAGCTCGCCGAAATGGCTCCTACCCGCGCGCTCCTCCCTCTTCTCCGCTTGGTTCGGGCCGCACGAACGAATGGGGGGAGAATAGAAGGGTTTCGGTTTTTTGTATAGAGGGATAATGGGTTTTGCCAAAAGACCTCTATGCTCTCACTTAAACAACCCATGCTTGAATAAACATTAGGGGTACTTTGGGTATTTTTGAACTTCTAAAAATTATATCTCTTAATTTAAGCGAAATTGAATACAAGTTCTATATATCAAACTTCTTAGAATTTTGCGTAGAATTTTTTAAAATTATTTCCATTGAAATCCGACAACCTCAAATTTTTCACTTAAAACTCGTCGCGGCGCTTTAAAAAGCGTTCGAAGTCTTAGACGGCATTTTCGGGTTTTACAATTCTCCCTCCCTTATAAAAATTTCGTCCTCGAAATTTAAGACAAGCTTAAGAAACCATACCTTAGTCAAATAGGTGAGGATAGCTCTCTCTCATCTCTGATTCCTTCTCCCATGTAGCATCTTTCTCCGTTCCATGCTTCCATATAACTTTGACATAAGGAATCTCTCTACTACGAAGCTGCTTAACATCATAATTTATGATCTTCTCAGGTTCTTCTACAAATGTCAGATCTGGTTGGATGTCTATTGCTTCAGTACTTATCTTTAAGGCTTCATCTGAAATGTATTTCCTCAAGGATGAGATGTGGAATACATTATGTACTCCACTCATGCGAGATGACAAAATCAATCTGTAAGCCACACTGCCCACTCTCTCTGAAATTTCAAATGGGCCAACATACCTTGGACTCAATTTCCCAATCTTGCCAAATCTCTTCACACCTTTCATGGGACTCACCTTGAGAAATACAAACTCTCTAACCTCAAACTCAACAAATCTATGTTTGGCATCATAGTACTTCTTCTGTCTATCTTGCACAGCCTTCAATCTATCACGAATCAGTCTTATCTTTTCAGTAGCATCATCTACTAAATCAACTCCAATGATCTTTCTTTCTCCTGCCTCAGCCCAACATAAAGGAGTTCTACACCTCCTTCCATATAAAGCTTCATAGGGTGCCATACCTATACTTGCTTGGAAGCTATTGTTATAGGCAAATTCAATCAATGGAATGTGTGTCTCCCATTTGCCCCCAAAGTCTAATACACATAATCTGAGTAAATCCTCCAATGTCTGAATAGTCCTCTCTGATTGACCATCTGTTTGGGGGTGAAAGGCTGTACTGAAAGTAAGTCTAGTGCCCATTGCCTCTTGAACCTTCCTCCACAATCTAGAGGTAAATCTCCCATCTCTATCTGATACTATCGATCTTGGTACACCATGGAGTCTAACAATCTCATTAACATAAACACTTGCCAACTTCTCAACAGCATCAGATTGTTTGATAGGTAAAAAGTGCGCTGACTTGGTCAACCTATCAATGATTACCCATAAAGCATCATGACCAGTTCTAGATCTAGGCAATCCAACCACAAAATCCATGACTATGTCTTCCCACTTCCATTCTGGTATAGGTAAAGGCTGCAATAAACCTCCTGGCTTTTAATGTTCTACCTTAACCATCTGGCAAACTGTACACTTAGACACAAATTCTGTTACAGTTCTTTTCATCCCTGGCCACCAAAAATATTCCTTCAAATCTTGGTACATCTTGTTACTACCTGGGTGAATGGTATAACTTGAATAGTGAGCTTCTTGAAGAATGTCCTTCCTCAAATCTCCAACATCTGGGATGCAAATTCTGCCTCTATACCGTAGTAGTTCATCCTCATCAAGCTCAAACTCCTCCACATGACCAACCTTCACCCAATTTAGGACTTTCTCAAATTCTGCATCTTGTGGCAAAGCTTCTCTTATCCTATCCTTCAATATTGACTGAATGATCATCTGATTCAAAACAACAAACTCTGCATCATTGGGCTGAACTTCAGAAATCTCTAACTTCTCTAGATCTCTTACCAACTCTTGCTGTTGTGTAATCATCCAACTGGCACGACTAGAAGTCTTCCTGCTTAAGGCATCTGCTACCACATTTGCCTTGCCTGGATGATATTGGATATCCAAATCATAATCCTTGATAAGCTCCAACCATCTCCTCTGCCTCAAATTCAACTCTTTTTGTGTGAAGATGTATTTTAAACTTTGATGATCAGTAAATACTTCACACTTCACTCCATACAAGTAATGTCTCCATATCTTTAAAGCAAAAATCACTGCAGCTAACTCCAGATCATGGGTTGGATAGTTTCTTTTATGGTTCTTTAGTTGCCTTGAAACATAAGCAACAACCCTTCCATTCTGCATCAATACACAACCCAACCCTTTGTGAGAGGCATCACTATAAAGCTGAAATCCATCAGTCCCTGAAGGAATGGTAAGCACTGGAGCAGTCATCAAACACTGTTTCAATCTTTGAAAAGCCTCTTCACATTGATCCGTCCATACAAATTTCACTGCCTTTTGGGTCAATCTAGATAATGGCATAGCTATTCGAGAAAACCCCTCAACAAATCTTCTATAGTAACCAGCTAAACCCAAAAAGCTCCTGATCTCCGTCACAGTAGTGGGTCGTGGCCAATCTGCTATAGCTTGTACCTTGTACTGATCCACAGAGATCTCTCCATTGCCAATCACATGATCCAAAAAGTTCACACTTTTCAATCAAAACTCACATTTAGAGAACTTAGCATACAAATCATTATCCTTCAAGGTATACAATACTGACCTTAAATGATTTGCATGCATCCTTTCATCTGGGGAGTAAACAAGTATGTCATCAATGAATACAATTACGAATAGATCTAAAGAATCCTTAAAGATTCTATTCATGAGATCCATAAACACTGCAGGGGCATTTGTTAGGCCAAAAGGCATCACTGTAAACTAAAAATGCTCGTATCTAGTGTTGAATGCTGTCTTTGCTATGTCCTCTTCTCTGACCTTGAGCTGATAGTATCCTGATCTCAAGTCTATCTTGGAAAACACAGAGGCACCCTCCAACTGATCAAACAAGTCATCAATTCTCGGAAGAGGGTATTTATTCTTTATAGTCAACTTGTTCAATTCTTTGTAGTCTATGCAAAGCCTTAAACTCCCATCCTTTTTCTTCACAAAGAGCACAGCACCCCAAGGAGAAGTGCTAGGCCTAATAAATCCTTTATTAAGCAATTTTTCTAATTGTTCTTTCAGTTCCTTCAACTCTTTTATGGCCATCCTATAAGGGGCTTTAGCAACAGGATCTGCTCCACTAACCAGTTCAATGGTAAAATCAATCTCCCTGTTTGGAGGCATTCCAGGTAAATCATCTGCGAACACTTCTGGATACTCTTGCACAACAGGTATCTCTTCTAATCTCCTCTCTTCTTTCTTCTCCTCCTTAACATAAGCTAGAAAACCTTCATTACCCTTCCTCAACAATTTGTATGCCACCAAAGAAGAGATTATCATAGAAGTTATGCCTCTTTTCCCTAAGAATTTAAATTCTTTCTCCCCGGGCATACAAAATTTAAGTTCTTTCTTACTACAGTCTATGGTCACAAAGTGATTAGACAACCAATCCATACCTAGAATCACATCAAATTCCGTTAAAGGCAATACCATAAGATCTGCTCCCAAATTTCCATCACCAATAACCAATTCCACATGACACCCCTTGTTGGTTTCCAACTGATTCCCATTGGGCATCAAAACTGATAAGGGTTTGAGCATACATGCGGAAGACAAACCAACAGACTCAATAAACTCCTCTGAAATGAAAGAATGCGATGCTCCCGTATCAAACAACACCTTAATAGGCTTGTTACATACAAAGATTGTTCCTAAATACCATGTATGTAACATAACATAAAGCTCATCTTACTCATAAATTATAAAGGAATCCATTGACATTAAATAAAGTTCATACCTGTGATAACATCAGGAGAGTCTTTTGCTTCTTGTTGTGATATTCCATAAACTCTCGGCTGAGCAGGTTGTCGAGCTTGTCCTTGACTTGGAGTTGATGCAGTAGACTCCACCATCCTAGGCCTTCCAACTGTCCTCTGAGGAGCACTACCTGTTCTGGCCTCTGGAGTAGACTTTTGTCCCAAGGTAGGGCAAGACTTTGCCATATGTCCTAGTTGATGGCACCAAAAACAGGTATTGGTGCCAGAAAGGCACTCTCCCCTATAAGCCCTTCCACACTTATTGCACATAGCAGATGGTGTGCTACTCTCTAAAGTGTTGGGCTTGGGCTTCTTCCAATTAGGCCTTCCAGAATGAAAAGATTGGGCAGGCCTTGATCTATCTTTATTCTTCCTCTTCTGAAAGTCTCTCCTCCTCTGAGTACTCTGATAATCCAGCTCAATCTTCCGTGCTCTATCAACTAATGTAGGGTAATCTTCAATACCCAACGGAACCAATGGCTGTCTTATGCTATCCCTCAAGCCACAAAGGAACCAGTGGCATTTCTCTTCTGCATTAGGGATTAGATGAGAGGCATACCTAGAAAGCATTGTGAATTCAGCCTCATACTCTGTAATGGTCTTATCTCCCTGCACCAGTCTATTGAATTTGTCTTGCATTGACCTCCTGGCAGTCATTGATACATACCAATCTCTAAACACTTTGACAAACTCCTCCTATGTTATCTGGTTGCTAGGTCTTCCACCAAAAGTTCCTTCCAACTGACTTTTCCACCATCTTTCTGCTTCTCCATTAAAAGCATATGCAGCTAAGGCAACCCTTCTATCCTGAGGGCATAGCATTCCCTCCAAAATCTTCTCAACTTTCATTAACCAATCCTCTGCTTCTATAGCTCCACCTCCCACAAATGATGGTGGCTTCATATCTTGGAATAATTTTAAGTTCTTATCCATAACAGTGCCTCCACTACCTCCAGCTTGAGTCTGAGTATTCCTTATCATCTGTGTCATAGCCGCCATCATTTGAGTGAAAGAATCCAAAGTAGCATTAATGCTACTACCTTGAGGCTCTACTTCTGTTGGCAATACCCTCCTGACCTCTCCAGTGTTGTCATTAGTGGCATCAGGTTTAGGTTCCTCAGCCCTGAAACATAAGTTAACAAAACAATCTAAGCATTAAATAACACAAGCACCTTAAACCTACCATAACCTATAAGATCATCCTATTGGCTCTTTCATGAAAATCAATATCCTCAATTTCTTTGCTCTGATACCACTCTTGTCACGACCCGGCCCGGTTAGCTCGCAAGTGCGAGGCGGGAACAGAGATCGGACATAAAGAAGATAAAAGAAACATTGCAAGACAATTAATATAACTCCAAAATGAAGCATTAACATAAAGAAAGAGCCACTATAATTTACAAACATAAACTTTTTCTTTTCTTTCTTTCAAAGATCACCAATCAAAAGTATTTAGCTTTAAGATTACAAAAGATACAAAAGGGGATCCATAAGTATAACCTTTTTCTCTTTCATTCTAATTCTAATCTTTCACTACAAAACATCAAAACACAAAAGAACCTGCCGCCCGTCGTCTCCCTACGACGGTAGGTTCGTGGTGGTTGGTTGGCCATTTACCCCTTCCTAGCTCCTCCTGAAAAGTATTCCCACAACGAGGGTGAGTCTTACACTCAATAGGTGAAAAATGGAAATTTAATTAAACTTAAAATCAAGAGAGAAAACTAATAACATGCTTTGAGTAACTTAGCAAAAGAATCATCAATCATAAAACAAGTTTTGCTCAAAGAAAAGCATACCTTTACCTCAACTTTCAAATGCATATTCCTTCCATAACATTTCCTTTCATTCTTTTTAAAACCATGCCTCAAGGGATAATCTCATTTGCATGTAACATATGTATGAAACATTCATAATAGTTTAATATACATATAACTATAACACCCGTCTCAGGAGTATCACTTGTACTGATCAGGTACATATAAATTGGCCATTTCCTTTTCCATTGGTTCATAGGAACCATCCTTTTTCATGGCTCATAAGAGCCTCCTTTTCCATGTGATACTCCCGCGTCAACATGCACATACATTTAATATTTATATAACCATAAGAAATGCTTTAAATAAACTATTCATGAATTAAACAAGTGTATGTTTCCATATGAATGTGTATGCTTGCTATGCTCATGTCATTTGCATGTAAATGAAAAACATGTGTAGTACAAATAAAGAAAAGAATATGGGGATCATTCATGAGTTGTCCATTTGCATAAAGTGAGAATCTTTACCTTTTGCCTTTAATGTCCATGAATTTTTACAAAGAAGCAAGAATCATAAAAAGATATCATAATAAGCATGAAGGAATTTACCATTTCTATGTAAATGCAATGAAAGAAATATTAGCTATTATTTATAAAAACTTCCATTCCACCTACCTCAATCCGTGCCCCCTTTTCGTTTGTCCGATCAACTCTTTCCTTTCACTCAATTTATATCTAAAAGAAATAATTAAAGAAAACATTAGTGACTAATTCCTACACAATAAACTAAACATTAATTCTAAAGTAATAAAAGTGACCTTTCTATGTTTTGTTTAAGTTCCAAAACAAACCCTTCCCATTTTTTCATGAAATCTCTCAACCCCTTTTCTTCTCATTAAAAGTTTAGGCCAAAACTTTAGATTCTAAACATATAACACCCTTCCTTACCTTCAAAACATCCTTAAAATAAATTCAATTTTCGGAATTAAATAAATAAAAAATTAGAAAATCTTGTATTTCAAACAAAATCCATGAATTAGTCTCTAAAATCCTCCCAAATACTAACAAAAACCATAGGGATCAAAAATTTCTTAATTAGGGAGAAACCCTAAATTCCTAAACTCAAAAATTTCGTCGTTCATTCAATATTTTTTAATTAGAAGCTTTTTTAGGTTAATAGAAACCTCATTTGTGAAGACATTTCCAAAGAAACAACTTTTAAGCAAAACCCTAATTTTCAAAACTCATATTTTTATGAAAGAAAATGCACATTAGGGTTTAGAAACATCCCCCTAACCTTCCCTAAACTTTTCTCAAAAGAATCTCAAAGAAAACTTAAATTTTCTCAAAACCCTAGTTTTCATTCCTTAGGGAAAACTCAAGGGAAAGGAAGAAAAACTCTTGCAAAGCACATACCTTAAACTTCCCTTGGATTTCCCTACACTTTCCTCCAAGGTTGGCCGCCGGAATCCGCTCCCAAGCTCGCCGAAATGGCTCCTACCCGCGCGCTCCTCCCTCTTCTCCGCTCGGTTCGGGCCGCACGAACGAATGGGGGGGAGAATAGAAGGGTTTCAGTTTTTTCTATAGAGGGATAATGGGTTTTGCCAAAAGACCTCTATGCCCTCACTTAAACAACCCATGCTTGAATAAACATTAGGGGTACTTTGGATATTTTTGAACTTCTAAAAATTATCTCTCTTAATTTAAGCGAAATTGAATACAAGTTCTATATATCAAACTTCTTAGAATTTTTCAAAATTATTTCCATTGAAGTCCGACAACCTCAAATTTTTCACTTAAAACTCGTCGCGGCGCTTTGAAAAGCGTGCGAAGTCTTAGACGGCATTTTCGGGTTTTACAGGAAGATGGTTCGGTCGAGAGAGATGGATGGCCGGTGGTGGAGGGGGAGGGAGGATGGTAGAAACGTCGTCGACCACAAACCCGAACTCTTCATGCAGTTGGTGGGTATTGCGATGCCCTCACCTAGGAGCTTCAACCTCTCCAAAGCTCTCTCTCACAACACATAGGAGACAAGACACAAAATCTAAAATTTTCATAATAATTCTTCATTAACTTGAAAAGAAACATACAAGGCTTATAAATAGCCTCATACAATCAAAGAGAACTAAAAGTCAACATTGCCCCTAGGGCTTACATATGACTAGACCCTTAAGTAAGGGTAAAACAGAAAAAGTAAATAAAACAAATACATAATGCAAACAAATAAAACAAATACATATGATAAATAAAAAATAGATCGGTGCAATCGTGGCCGTAGATTGTCGGCCACGTCTTTGATATACTTTCCATGATTTGATGTCCCCATTAGAAATGCTATGCTTTATAAACATGTACTTAAAGAACTGTGATTGCCTTTCTTAGTAGGCGAGAAGGCTTAGTACCCCGATGTAGCACCCTATATGAGGACGACTTCGAGGTGCTGCCAAAATTTATAACAAAATATATGACTTAGACAAAATTTAGAAAAATTGAAATTTACCCAAATTCTTAAGTCAACAAAAAAGTTCACGACATCTTATGTTATAATCTTAGGTTCTAAACACTGAAAATAAAATTGAAACAACCAAAAATCAAATCACAACAAAATGGAGCTTGTAGTGAACTCGTAGAACTAGTTGCTTGCCAACAAGCAAGTACTAAGCTTCCGTCTCTTAGCTCGTAGCCAATGCACACTCAAACCCCTTGCAACACATGCTCTGTGAACTGATATGTGCAAAGAAGTGAACTAGGGTCGAGTTCCCTATTTATAACCCAAAAAGTTGATTCCCTCATAGGACCCGTTGAGCCAAACTTCAAATACAAAATGAGCAGAGAGGAGTCAGAGGTGCACAAGTGCCTTAGATAGCGTGCATGACAGCTATTAAAGTCAGAAGATGGTTATGTGCCCTATGAATGTCGTATACCCGTAAACATTTGCCTTGGAAAAGAAACAAAATAACATATTGTTGTGTCACGGGTTGTACGACCCCTCATTAAAGTGCGCATGACGCACCAAATCCCTGAAAGAGAGTATCGCCTATGAGTTCACTATTGTATGATTCGTGCGTACCAAAGACGTACTAATATGTATAAACGCAGTAAGTGACATGTACCTCTAATTATATGAGTGCACTGTACAAGAATGTATACATTTAAACATATTATTGATTAAGGGTGTAAATGAGTCGAGTCGAGCTCGAGTCACCCATGGCTTGAACTTGATTAATTAAATGAATTCGACCTTGAGCTTTATTCTACGAGTTTGAGCTAGCTTGTCTATCACGAAAGAGAGAAAATATTTATGATTTCAGCAATTATTATAATAAAATGGTAAAAAGAATGTATATTATAAGAAAAAGAATAAAGAATATAAGAATGTGTGATTAATTTTAAAATATTTTAACAACTTTGTATTTAAAATCTTTAATTCTGATATATTTTAAATAAATTTAATATTAATATTTTTTAAACGAGCTGGCTTACGCGTGTACGAGTCGAGTCAGGGCTAGCTAAAGTTTGGTTTGTTAGCTTATCGAGCTTGGCTCACGAGTCATACAAGTAAATGAGCCAAGCTTGAGCTAGCCACTAGGTTTGTTACAGAAAATGCAAATGCAAGTAAACATGCAAGCATACAAATATACATACAAGTACTCAAATTTGCAAGCATACAATATGCATGCATATTATGCATACATGTTGGACAACATGTCAACATATCACGCATACACCAAATAATGTGCAAACATATCATGCATGTACCAAATATAACATGCAAACACATCATGCTTACGTCACTCAACATACGAAATATCGTACAAACACATTAAGTAGTGCACAAATACATATGCTAACACACTGGTATACATGCAAACATACAAATGCATATGTAAGTATGCCAACATGCAAATGAATACGTGAATATGTATATAAATATACAGATGTGTCATACCCATCCATTGCATCACATGCATACACAAAAGCACGTTTCCACACGGGCCTCGATGAGTGTGACATTTACATGTGACATATGAGGATGTTGCGCTAAATAATAACAATAATAAATTAGATGAAAATCTACTGCTTTGAAAAGTGTACAAACATATTATACAAATATGCTTGCATTCATAATATCTTTTAAAATAAAATTTAAGATACCCATATGGGTTTCGATGAGCGTGATATATATGCACACATAACGTCTGAGGATGCTGTGTGGTCAAAAGTGAGCTTAAGTTCAATTCCGATTCTCCTCTTTGAATGGATCGAAGTTGACATGACTTGAACTACAAAAAAAAAATACACAGTCGTAGCACCGATCAGAGCATTTGATTTTACATATTCATATTAGGTCTTGAAGTTCTATTTCAAGAAATGTTCACTGCTAAAAGCATAAACTCTCTGAACCGACACTCGTTGAAATTAGTCGAAGTATTTAATTTTATACATTCATATTAGGTCTTTAAGGTTTCTTACAAAAAAAAATTTACATATTAAAATAAATACTCCCGAATTTGATATCTATACGATAACTAAAAAAATTAGGAGTTGAACCCGATCCTCTGTTTGCAAGCAAATAAAGTTCTCAAGGTTCGACTAATAAAATGACAATATCCATAAATCATCCCTGATTATGGTCGTGTTGAAAGCTTATGTCAACCAGAGGGGATCATGCTCTTTTAATGCCTCTCAAACTCATGAAATACAAACATTAAAAGTGATTTTAAAAATCATCCTCGATGATGACCATGTTGAAAATTAATATCAACTGGAGGGGTCTTATCTTTTAAATTCCCTTAAAACTCAAAACTAATCGTAACGAGCCTCTGATATCAATTAAGTTGAAAACTAAAAAATCACTAAAATAAAGATATTCAAGATGAAATAAATCACATAATAACTTAAGGCAAAAATTCATCTATCTTCCGCAACAGTTTGTCGAGATGGATAAATTTCAAAATCACTTCAGCTCACGAAGAACGAATGTATAGTTGATAATATCACTTGGATTCATTCTCAAATCATCTCTTGTCAGTAAGGATGTGATATGTGTCCTCTAACTGGTGGTTTTGCCACCAAATTGCTCCACAGGTAAACGGTTATGACCGAGGTCCTTTGACTAGGTGATTTTGCTGCTAAATGGTATCACTAAATTACGGCCACGGGGCCGAGCCAGTATGTTCCCCAAGGGCTTTAAATCCTTGAGTAATGAATCAATATTGTATAATCGATAGGGCATGAAGTCTTTTTTTATCTAAGATGGACTCAAATTTGTCCATTTAGCCAAACATTTTCCCCAAGTCTACAAGGTACTTTTGTATGAAGCAACCCATTTATGCTGACAATGATCCTTCAGTCAGGTTGGGTCGACTTTCTCCTCTGATTAAGTAGATTAGGGACCATGATGGTTTGGGATGACGGAACCTTTAGATCTTGATTGGTTTCATCATCATTTTCCTTCACCATCCGCTTTAAGTTCACGTCGATTTTCAATATCTAATTATGCTGCTATTATATATTGGATGTATTTGTTCAACGACTAGTCTTAATTGAAAATTCTCTCTCGTTATCGGGAGGAGTAATTAACTATAGGGGCTTGTGCCTTATGGGAACCATAACTCATATCATGAAGTCCTTGTAAAATGAGAGTGAAATCTCTTGGTAGTGCCTTATCAAAAGGCCTAATCTGCATTCTGAAATTTTATCCCAGAACCTAAACTTGTTAAAACTCTCGCCAACAACAAAAAAGAAAGGGGTCGCGGAGAGACCGGGGCACGAATTTTAGGAGCCAATTCAACCCATTTGATTCCAAAACTAGGAAAAACTTCATTCCTTTAAGGTGAAGATTATGATTCTCACACTGATATTGAGAGCCCGTAATACTCACCTTGATCCACTGGGGGGATGGGGACACCAAAGTTTTGAAAACAACCACAAAGGTTGATTAGCATTCCAGTAATCTCAACTTAATGTCGGGTGACTATTAAAAAGGCTTTCAACAGAAACTGCTTGAATCACATAACAAGGATCCTTAATATCTATGAAATCCATCAAAACCTGGTGGGCGACCTTTATTTCCCTGGGCTCCCATTACGAACCCAGACATTAATTGAAATTATTTAGTACCTGTCGGGGAACTTTCCCCTGCATTATTAACTTTGCATCCTCCCTCATTTTTCCTCTTCCTGGAAGAATAATCAATAGGTACCAAGTTGACGATAATTGCAGTTTCTAGTGTACCTTCAAATGTCTTTGAATTAAATATACAAGTTGACGATTTTTAGAGAACTTTTGAGTATTTTTATTGGTGAAATATATTGATAAAATGGAGACATTTAAGAAGGATATATATCATCTGACCATTTTTATTTTTATCTAATTGCTTAATGATTTAATTGTTAAGAAAATTGATGAAACTTAATTCATAAATAGTTTTTAGTTCAAAAACCACAATCAATCGTCAAACCTTGAATTTGAAGACTGTATAAAGTAGGAGATGCAAAAATAAAATTGGGTGGAGGATAGACATTCAGATCTAGTCCAATGGATTAGAAAAAATTATAATTTTTATAATCCATTGGATTTCTCCCAAAGAGAATTCAAATGTAAAACTAGGAGCAGTTATGTTAATCTACAATCTTAAATGGCTGCAAGCTAACTTTCGAGAGATTTTCAAATTTTGCCATGTACCAATCATAAGGACAACAATGCTAAAAGAATCGTGTTGATGTTGGACATTTAAATAATGAAAGCCACTGTTCAAATTCTAAACAAAGATTAATTTTTCTACAAAAAATTAAATTGTTTTGAATACCTTTCATATAAGAGATAAAGAATGCATCGGTATCCTATCCAGACCCTTCACAAGTAAATATTTGGAAGTTATTGACAGTTAATTTGAGGCATGTAATAGTTTTTTTTTAAAAATCTAGACAGCAAAAATTACTGTTATGGATGATGATCTTCTATAATATTTTGTTGTTATGAAGAAAATAAATTAGAAAATATTCTCCAATAGATTGGACTGGAGCCCAACACTTTATTTGTATATATGCTATGATTGCAAATCAACTAATCCAAGCCGAGTTGAGTAGGTGCTTGTCCATGTTTGAGCTCGTTCATTAGCAGCTTGTTTGATCTCAGCTCGAGCTTGATTTGAGCCTTTTTTGTCAATGTTCAAGCTTGATTTGTTTAAAATGGAAGATGTTCAAACTTACATTGTCTTTGGCTCGTGTTTGGTTCGTATTGAAAATGAGTTGCTCTTATAAAATAATAAACAAGCTTTATGGAGTATAGTCATGAATAATCATTTCAGGTCTTGTTAAGCCGATTAACGAATATACCTATCGAGCCCTATTGAGCCCATAAACGTGCCAACCTATAGAGCATTTTTAAGCTTAAAAGCAAGCAGCTTAATAAGTTCTTTATAAATAACATTAATTTAATATATATTTATAACTTAATTTGATTAATATATGTTATCATGTTTAATAAGTTTTAAAAATTATTAATTAATGATTAATTATGATATTCTCTAATAATAAATATTAAACATTTAAATAATTTGTTCATTATTTTTTATAAGAATAATTAATTGAGTTTCTTACGATATCATTATCGAACATTAATAAAATTTCTTAACAAGCTTGTTCATGAGCTTTAAACGATATTATTTATAAACATAAATAATTTGAGCAAATTGATCTTCAAGCTTGTTGATTTAACTAGAAAGAATTTTAAATTCAAGCTTGCTTGATTAGTTAAACAAATGATCATTAATTAGCTGCAATCGAGCCATGCCTTCAGTAACTTGTTAAATTCTCAGCTCATTTGCAACTCTATGTATGCACATATGCTTGATAGATGTTCTTGAAAATTTAATATGTTAAAATATTGTCACTAATTTTAAGCTTGATTAGCAAAAAAAAAAAAAAAAAAAAAAAAAAGCGCTGAGCATGTATATACCATCTTGGCCACTTGTTTATTTAATTAATGAAATTATTAATGATGTTGAAATTTTTTTTATTGATCTTGATAAGTGGTTTTTATTAATCCAGTAAGTAACTTTACTGGAGGTTAAATGCAATTAGTATATCTGGATACATGAATGTTGTATTCAAATTTATTTGGAAGTGCACCTGATCCCACTAGTAAGTCTTACTAGGTAGAGCTAGTGAACAATAGTGAGGATAAGTGAGTATGGAGAGTGGCTTGGAAATTAGATAATCCCCGTTTACTGTGAAAATGTCTTGAAGTTCAAAGTATACCTTTTGATCTTTTATTTATAGGCTCGTGAGAGTTATAGCAAAGGCTATGCCTTGAAAAAAAATAGAGAAATAATATATGATTTGATAAATATAGATTGGCACAAATATGTGGATTGGGCCAAAATGTATATATATTGATGTGGGCAAAAAATCCGGGGGATGGGTCACCCGAGGACCTCCGCCTGCACAAAAGAGGAGGGAAGACATGACGCGCTAAAAAAGGGGAGAATACGACGAGAGAAAGAACAAACTCTTACATTTCAAATCTAAGAAAGACTTAGAAATTAAAACAAACAAACCGACAACTACAAATTGTAATTAAACGACTTTTAAACTCAAATCGAAATCAAATACACCCTAAACTTGCTTCACTTAGAGAAGAAGGATACATGTGGGGTGTAAACTTGCGGAGAGATGAAAGAGGTTAGAAGCCGAGAAGAAGGTTGGAAAGAGCTCGCAAGATTTCCAGAGGGGATGAGAAAAGAAGATGGACAAAGCTCGCAAGCTTCTCCAAGCAAACCCGCAGGTTATAGCTTCCAAAAATAACTTATCATTCTCTTTTTTAAAACATAACAAACCCCTCATATTTATTGGTATGAAAGGCGGAATACAAAAGGACACGACATTGAATTCACACAAGAATCCAAGCAACACAAGCACGGAAATCCCCCCATGCTTTTCACGAAAAAACAGCCCAGCCCAGGAACCGAAGGAGTAACCACGGGAACCAAAGGAGCCGCACGGAACCGAGGCGCCAAAGCCACGGGTTAACCCCCCCAGCTCGGAAAACCAACAACCACCGTGAGAACCAAGGGGCCATGCACGGAAAACAGCAGCCCACCGTGGAAGCCAAGGAGCCATGGTATGGGAAACAAAACTGCTTGGAATTCCAAAAGCCATTTTGGAATTCCAAGAGACAAACTTAATTAAAGACAAATAATAAAAATTACATTTAATTAAAGATAACTATGAACTAAAACTTAGCTAATAATGAGTTAACCCTTAGTTCAATAAGTGAACTAAAGACCAGCTCATAAATGAGCTAAATTCCAGCTCAAATTTGATTGAGCTTGTAAACTCGAGGGAAGTAAAAAATCAAATTATTTTGGGCTTGAGTTGACCCCCCCTTTGTCTACATCATATATGGCCTCCATTTATCTCTAAGATAGCTTGGGATGTCTTTGGCAAGTGCCCTGTGAGGGTAACGAGTCCTTGGAGTCGAGTGCCTGAGGTGAGGGTGACTGCCTTGAATGGGTTCTTCAAGATGAACATCTTGGGCTAGTCCTTGACGGAGAATACCCCAGATGAGTGGCGAATCCTTTGGTTGAGCGATAAGTCATCTAGGCGAGTATGATTATGTATTAGAGGTGACTACAATTCATGAAGATATGATTGTGGAGTCCGTAGGTGTGTGTTATAGCTTGGATTGGAATATCCTTGGAAGCTGGATGGCCTTGGCAGGGGAGAATTGCTAAAAGAGCCGAGTCCTCGTAGGCGAGTGCTTCTTTGAGTGAAGGCATGTATAGTTGAGTTCTCTGGCTGAATTCGCTTGGAATCTAGGCATCCTTGATCGAGATACTTGGGGTGAGAACTCTTATAGTGCCAGCTTCATGGGGAGAACCTTGCTAGATGAATACTTCTTTAGGCGAGACTCATTTTGAGAAAGTGTACATCTGGGCCAAGCTCATCAGGGGCTCATTTACTTGGTACCTTCAGGTTACCTATATCGACATATATGATCATATGATGAGTATGCTGATTAAGACTTCCAATGCATCTTTCTTAAAGTTACTAGCATGTTTAAGTTTATTTATTTTTTGAAGGTACATTTAGTTTCATGCATTAACTTGAAGACATGCTTTTCTTATTTGTTTATCAGCTTTTTCAACCGCTAATTTATGACATCAAGTTTGTTTATTCACTCCACTTAAAGATTTTGATAAGCTTAATTTTTGTCCGGCTTTAATGAGAAATAATTTATCCAACTTCTGACAAGATTTAAAGGTCAAGACTGTCTTACTCAACCAAACTTTGACAAGTAAATCCTTGCTTGGGTCATCTTGATACACCTATGCAAGTTGGAGGACATCAATTAACGCTTTTCAGCAAGCTGTTTTCTCTTATAGTCTTGTATGTATAGTGTTCAAACGCCTGCTTTGCTCTACCCTGTCACAGTCCATGACTTCGTTTGTGATTTCCTCCTCCAGCTGCACCACAGGGAAACCTCCAGCTGCAGTCCTCCCCAGCCATGAAATCCGCCTCCTTGTATGCCCTGCTGCTGTCCCGCCAGCCCTTCCGCAACTTCCAGTAATGCACGCCTACTAATTTTCCTCTAGTCACTGCCACCTCACTGATCGACTCATTCTTGCCATGACACCAATCAATACATGGGCTGTCTTATTGTAATTAGTTATGTAGATTTGGATTTTTTTCTTTTAAAGCTCTCTTAGGGTTATAAATCGTGCACAAATGATCGAATGAAAATTCAATCAATTATCTCTAATTCTTATTAGATAGCAAAATAACTTTAAAGTGATTGTTGAGCCTTCTGCTTATGGAAAGAAACATACATCGAAAATTGAATGTTTCTTTGAAGCTTTTATATCAGTAGAGAGTGGTCATCCAAGGAAAAATTGATAAAGCTCACCTATTCCATTATTTTACTGAGATTTATGTACCTTTTTTTGTAGGATCATGTTATGCTTATTGATTTAAATCAAGAAGGGGAAGATACCTTTTGAGTGGGTCTGGACTCTTTATGGAAGAAAAAAAGAAAGAAGAGAGATTAGAGAGGGAGAAATCAGATATATTTTCATTCCTTATAATTTTCTTATAATAAGAGAGGTATTTATAATGTTTGGATAGACCAACTTTACAATATAGTTATAGATTTACTATATAGAAGTGATCTACCTAATACAAACTTAAAATAGAATACAAGGGAAGTAGTGCTTATTACATATGTATAGACTATTTACTTTGTACTTTGTTTGCCTGCCATAGAAAACAACCTTGTCCTCAAGATTGAGAGAACGAAAAGACAAATAGATAGCTACAAAATTTTCTCATGTGACATCATTCGGTATTTTAATTTCCCTTGCACAAAATTTGACCGTGATATTGTAGAAAGGATAAGGAGAAATTCAGAGTGACCGTCATGAATACTTTAATGAATTTTTTTAGGATGGATCCTAACTTGCTGAGAGGTAGAATGAAAATGAAGTTTGAAAAAAAAACTCTATGTAATTCATCTAAAAACATATGTACTATTGACATAGGAAATTTAGCTTGAATGGTGAGTATTTTAAGGGCTATAGAATTCATTCAATAATGCCAAGTACCATATTGTTTTTGAAAAGTATGGATGCTAACAAATTGAGATATGGATGGAAGATGAATACGGTGGTCAATGGCACTTGGTTGAGGTAAATTTTGTGGCAGCTAAAACTAATGTTGAGATTGTTTGAGTAAGGTAGAATTTAATAATGGTAAATGATGGGTAAGAAAAGAGAAATCAGTCAAAGAAGGTGGCGGTTGTGGAGAAGGGATTCGGCCGGTGGAACCAAGAATGCCAGCGGATGAGGAAGTATCATGATAAAGTGGAGTATGTGGACGGACAATACACAAACTATCAAGTTTCTTATTTATGAAATCCATGAAAGAATGGATTTGTTGAAGGGATGAGCCAATGGAAGCAAAATTATCAATAGGTTTGTTTTAGGGATTTTTGGATTTTGGGAAACTATGGGAAATTGGGAAACTATGGGAAATTGGGCCATCACACCACGCTACAAGAGCATGTATGGTTGGTGTCGGGTGACACCGAGGCCGTACATCTTCGATCCCACCATGCTACAAGAGTTTGCATGGGGGCTCCAAAGTACCTGTTTAAAGAACACAAGTGACTTTCCCTGCCACGCTAGAAGAGCGTGTACATGTACTTAGAAACTCCATACCACGCTACAAGAGCGTGTATAGGGCCTACCCGCTTCGTAGTATGCGTCGCACTGGGTTTCCTCTTATCGTACTACGAGAGCGCATATAGGGGGTTTTCCGGCTCGACACAAACGCCGAAAATGGGATTTTTATAGTTTAGCACTCATACCTTCGTGTAGACTGATGACGACGGGGTGCAGGGCACGAAAATTGAGATAAAAAATATTTCTTTTAACTCCTTTTTTCCATTTCTTTTTATAAATCTTTTCTCTTCTTTTTTTGAAACATTAATTTTCTTCCCTTCCTCTCTCTCTCTCTTTCTCTCTCTCTCTCTCTCTCTCTATATATATATATATATATATATATATATATATATATATATATAATAACAGATAAAGTAATAATGATAATATTATCATCATTGATATTAGTAGTATTATTAATATTAATATTAAAGTTAATATTAATATTAAATACTTTTAACATTAACAAAAACTTAAAAGACAGAAAGATCACCTCATATATGAGTTGGCTATTTTGATTGGCTGAAATAAAGGGGCTGAATGATGTGCTGGATTTGGAGTGGGCTTTAGACTTGGTTTGGGTTTGTTTGAGGGATTATAGGAAATGGACTTTGAAGTGGTTTGGAGATTGGGTCGGCTAAGGGATTCGGGTATAGGAGGCGTTCGACTTGAGAACCAGTGGGAGATTTGGCGTGGGGCTAGGGCAGTGGAATCAGAGGCAGCTGTTGGTGTTGGTGATGGATAAGGAGGAGAGGGATAGGACAAGAGGAAGCTCGGATCGAGCTTCCTTGATCAAATGGAAGCGGTATTATGAGAGGAGATCGGGCAGCTTCGTCTGGGTGAGGAAGTCGAAGTGGAGGTCAGATGGCTTTGGAGAGACCGGAAGCAGTGATAGCAGATGGATTTGAGGTGTTGGTCGGCTATAGGAGAAGAGATCATAGGTCTTGTGAGTTGCGGGAGAAGCTAAGAACTGAATACCTTATGCATATCTCATTTTTATTTATGCAGATCAGGCGACGATCGAGATTAATTTGTGCACACGAGGGATGGACGATCACAACTTGTACAAAAGCGGCGCTGTTTGCAGACTGTTGCGACTGCGGATGCGACACTGTAGCATAATTAGGTATGCCTTCAACATGTATTTTAATAAAATTTTTCTTTTCTTTTGGACATTATACAGAGGTCAACAATTCTCATTTAAATCTAATAAAGAAAGGCCATTTATAATATTTTCTAACCAAGTTTTTTTGGTTCTCTTGACTCTTTATGAAGAATCAAAATAGTCCCCAACTATATTAAATGATTATTTTGGACCCTCATGTTTTAAAAAAAGAATCAAAATCCTTCCATAGTGGGACCATTTTGGTTCCTCTTTAAGGAGTTGATGGATCAAAATAATACTTTAATATAGTTGGGGACTATTTTTGTCCTTCATAAAGAGTCATTAATTCTTTTCTCTTTAAATTTTTTATAGAAGTGAAACTGCAAGTTAAATTAGCTAGTTGTATGCCTCAAGTTATGTACTTAATCTTATGTATGATTTGTAAATTTGATCAATATTGAAATGTGGGATCAAGTTTAAAGAGAGCCTAACTAGTTTTTCTAAAGTCAAGAGCTTAAGTGAATGATGAGGTTTTAGATCAAAATCTAAGAATTTAAAGTGGATTATTACATTTCTAAATTAGAGAAATGTTTCATTTATTATAAACATGCTACATTTAATTGATACATTTATGATTCTT